>JAECWX010000002.1:2282500-2430000 GCA_018151165.1 Drosophila arawakana | reverse complement strand
GGTGTGACCATTCGTAATAAAAACAATCAGCTGTTAAGCGATTTCTTGTCGCGTCGCTTACAACAAACTTACAGCATATACACAAATTGAAGCAAAACAATGGAATCTCCCATATCAAATACAGCAGCTAAGGGTAAGTTTATAAATAACCAATATGATCCACGCTAATCGAAAACATAGAGTTTCAAGTTGCTGGCGTTTCGCGCAGTGGACGTGTAAGGAAAAAGTCATCAAAACTGTTGGACTTCGAGTCTCCGGAAGAAATTGAGAAACGAACAATAAAACGACCAGGAAGACAACCAGCACGTTATCCAGGACGCGGACGGCCACCGAATGCAGTGCGTGAACAGGAAATGGTTATTGCCTATGATGAAGATGATGATGATGATGAGCACAATCATCTATTCGATATGGATGAGGAGGAGGATACATCAAATGCCATTGCCAGTACCACTGACTTGCGTGGCGCCTTAATGAACTCCGATGATGAGGTAGACACATTGGTACAGGATCTCGTCGACGGTGTCGAGGCAGAGGCCTCCTATACAAACGATTCTCGTGTACGCCAGAGTCTCTATATGCGTGAAAAGTCCAATAAGCGTAAAATTCTCAAAGACGGCAAACTCGTCACAGGGAAAATGCAAAGAAAAGACAAGGGCAAGGCACGCTACACCGCCTACAGTCTGTGGGCACGGGACATGCGTAAGCGCGACTTTCCAGATCTCGGTAAGGTCTAAATTTCCCCAGTTAAAACTGTTTATGATAATAAATCTTGTCTGTTAGATTTCGCCAATGCAGCGCGTCGTCTCAGTGAGCTGTGGGCAAACGTATCCAACAAGGAAAAGGCTGCCTGGCGTCGCAGGGCCAAAATTCAAGCGACAAAAGCGCGTACACGCGAAAGAAACGCATTGGACGTGCAGGGCACCACGGCAGGTGGAACGGCAGCAATGCCCATGACCAGCAATGGCAGCTCGGGCGCAGCAGCAGATGCCATTGATACGACCTTTGTGAATCGTGCCACCACCAGTCGCACTAAAAAACTTGCCGCTGATCGACGACAGGTGCCCGATCTAGTGGCGAACACACCAACAACACCCACAACTTGGGCACAGAGCAGACAAAAGCGTAGCACCGTTAACAACAATAGTAATAACAGTCGCATTAAAACAAATTCAGCTGCTGGCAGCCAACCGAGTACATCCACAAGACACAGCAGCAATGTTGCTGCACATGATCTGGAGCAGATTGGCGGCAAAGGAACCGCACAACAGTCCAGTATTGAAGCGATTGATGCGGCCGCACATCTCAAGTTGCTGGGCGAGAGTCTAACAGTGATTGGGGAACGTCTGAAGGAGCATAACGGACATGTGGCACTGTCGGGCAGCCTGTCCGTGCTGCTCGACAGTCTGTTGTGCTCCATGGGTCCGCTGCTCTGTATGACTACGCAAATACCCGGACTGGAGAACAAAACGCAACTGAGCACAAATTTGGCAACGACACTGGATAACATTGCCTATGTAATGCCAGGTCTTTAATTACTCAACTTGATTGCAACTGGTGCATCTGGTTTTACCAGCTGCAAAATATATTGAACAGAAATATAAACAAAAGAAAAAAAACAGAAACACACATTGGGGGACTGAATGAATGCAGCTGTAATTAAGTTGTAATAAAACTCCCCAACATACATTAAAAAAAAAAAACAATAAATTAGTTTCTAAAAACAAAAACAATTTGTTTATTGAATTCATCGGTTGGAGGGAAAACAAACATATCGATGGACAGCATTTAGCAATCGATAGTTAGTGCGACCATCTCTATCGATAGTCAGGGCAACACTGCTACCTAAATACACTGCATTTATTTTTCACTACTACTTTATTAATGCTTTTTAAAAATGATTAAACAAATTTAGAGCTTTTATTTTGATGGTGGCGGTAAACATTTAAATTATCGAAAGTCCCGCCATTTTTTGTGGTGTTGATAAGCGGCACATTAGCTATCGCTGTTATCGATATTTTTGATATGTTTTATTGACCAGCAGCATCCGCATCAAATCCGAATCCAAGCCCAAATCTAAACAAATCTAAGCTCGAATTACGTTAATTAACCAAAACAATTGTTGGAAAATGTTGCGACAATCGTCGGCGAAAAGGAAAAAGGCAGCTGCCTTGCAGTTGCCCTGTGGCTGGCGTGACTGTGAGGTGATATGCGACGGTGAATGGTTGCTCAATAGCCACATCGCAGTCCATTTGGAGCAGCATTTCACTGAATTGGACGAAGAAGAGAATGAGATTGAGGAGTGTGTGTGCAACTGGACCGATTGCAATTTCCGGACCCATTGCCGCGAAGAGTTTGAACGTCACAGTTATTATCATGGCTATTACATTAATCTGCTGCTCCAGGGCAAATTGGAGTGTGATCGACGTCCAGAGATTCCGGCGTGTTTTGCGCCCGCACGCAACGGCGACAAGCTGCCAGAATTAAAACAGAATTTCCTTTGTGGCTGGAGTGATTGCAATCGTGCCTTTGTCTCCATCGTCGAATTCCAGGATCACATCGTGCAGCACGCATCATTCGAGTACGAGATACAAAAGTCACCGGACGACGAGCGTCCCAAGACGCAGTGCAACTGGAATCTGTGCCACAAGCTGCTAGAGAACAAGTATCGCCTCATCGAACACATAAGCACACACTCGAACAAGAAGCACGTCGCCTGCTACCACTGCGGCGAGCTCTTTCGTACCAAGACGACGCTGTTTGATCATCTGCGACGGCAGCCGGACAACAACAGTGAGTAAATGATGGCATTGGTGGGGAGAGAGTGGATGCGTGTGTGCTGATAGTAGAGGTGTCTATGAAACACTGATGTTCAGGAAGCACAGGTGTCTAAGGAACACAAGGAACAAGGAACGTTATATGGAACCATGCAGTAATGCCGTTCATATAACATAGGTGACCATAAAGCCGTAGAAGTAGGATTAGAATTGAAGCCTATAGTTAAGGCAGGCGGAGACTGCAAGGGAACGTAACTAGTAGTAGTAGCAGCCAAGTCCGATCGGTTAGACTAGATATATAATAATGATAGTTCAGTTTGTTTACCAAATTTAGCGTTTCTAGCTCTTACCAGCTCTGAGATACCAGTGCTCATACAGGCGGTCAGTTGGACCAGGCTATATTAACTCCACTATTGTTGCTGATTATGAATATATATGCTTTATACAACCCGAAATGTCTGCCTCTTAGAAAAACAACAAGAAATGTCAACAAACGAATGAGGAAAATGAAAAAGAAAGAGATAGAAATAGAGCTAGAAAATGAAAGTGAAGAGAGAATACATATATCTGGAGCTAACTGAAGAATCTGATACATGAGCCATAAATTATATTAAATAAAACTCAAAATATAATAATTACTAAGTATATAAAATCGAGAGTCTAGTCTTTATAGCGTTGTCTACCTTAGAAGCTAAAAGTTAAAGCCCAAGAACTGAGGGAATCGGTCAATCATATCATACTATATACCAAATCGCTCGAACATTGGTGGACTGCATTAAAATATTGTGTTTATGGGGCTATGTAAACCATATATTTTTATACCATAGATCTTAAACAAATCGAAAAATTATATTATATAGGTCTAATCGGTTGAAAGCATCTGATTTGTATGGAAATTTACTGTCGTTCCACAGCTAAGTAAACCAAACTTAAACCATTTATCCCAATCTAGTCAGTCAAGAACTAATAAGTTGGCATTTTCCTGTCTTTTTCAGCCCAAAAGTACCAGTGTGGACAGTGCTACAAGTTCTTTGCGACGGCGAAACTGTTGCATGGTCATGTGCTGCGTCATGTGAACTGCTTCAAGTGCACCATGTGCGACATGACCTGCAGCTCGGCGAGCTCACTGACAACGCACATTAGGTATCGGCATCTGAAGGACAAGCCCTTCAAGTGCAGCGAATGCGATACACGTTGTGTCAGGGAATCGGATCTGGCCAAACACGTGCAGGTGGTGCACTCCAAGCTGGTGCATCAGTGCGATCAGCCTGGCTGTCAGTACTCGGTGCGAACCTACACACAAATGCGACGAGTAGGTACATTAATGCCCTTGGTGAACTTGGTTTTCATTTGATGTTTGTAATTTACAGCACTATCTGGAGGTGCATGGAAACAATCCGATCTTCTATGCCTGCCATTGCTGTGAGCGTTTCTTTAAGACGGGCAAATCGCTGTCGATACATTTGATAAAGAAACACGGATTCCGTTTGCCATCGGGACACAAGCGATTCACGTATCGCTTGGATGAGAATGGTTTCTATCGCTTGGAGACGACACGCATCGAGAGCCTAGAGGTGACACAACAGATCCTATCACCGCATATCAAACAAGAGACTGAACTTAAACCCACCGCGGGCAGTTGCTTTGAGATTGTTAATCCCATTGGTACAGATTACGAGCGCATCATTGTCTCCAATGATGCAAATGAAGCGCATTTGGTGGGCGAGGTGACCATCTCGTTGCCCAGCCTCACTGACCTCGAGCCTTGAGCAAACGTAGCACAGCGCACTCCTAACTAGCAAACCCAAAAAGGCTGTGTTCACAGAATTTGGTGCTTCTCGATCTCCAGATGATGCTCCAAATTGCACCGACGAGTACTCAATAGTAATTAAGCGATTCTTCCAATTCCTGCGACCAAGTACAACCATGTGCCATACAACACGCACACACTTAACGAGTGACTACTGTGGTCGCGATATCACAAACAAGTGTGGCAACAAAAAGGCTAAAAAGAGATTTCCCTCAAACAAATCAAGTTGCATGTTGGCATTTAAAACACATCTTAAAATAATAATCAAATAACTAAACTTAGTCTTAAGCGAAACAAGAAAGTTTGAAATATAGCAAAGAAAACTTAAATAATCAGAAGCAATAAACATAAAACTTTTGCTGTAAATCGGTCGTGTCTTCAGCTTATCCTTTGCTCCATTTCAGCATTTAGTCCAGTCCTATATTGTAAGCTGATTTGTAGTAGTATTCTATCACCTATTTGTCAATGTTTGTATCTAGCAGTAGCTAATCCACTTAGTTCTATGCTAAGCCACAGTTTAACAATTGACTGTTTGTTCCTATGGCTGCTATATAATATAGCACCACGATTTGGCAGTTCTTTCTTTCTACTACTGATGTGTAATGCTAGCACAGCTGCGTTTAATGGCTTTGATCAAGAGAAGAGCTCTTTAAACTTGTCTAACTTCTCACCATAGGACACTTCCTATAGCTGCTATATATAAAGCCCGATTTAGTCAGTTGAGCATACAGCTGTATAAAATTAGTTTTATAGCTTGCTTTAAAGGGACTTGGCAAAATCTATATAAAAAGCTGAACTGCCTAGGCACTTTTTGAATCTATAGCTCATTCAAAGATCACAGTGCCCACTAAAACAGCCAAATCGACTGTAAGTGACGCTGATCAAGATCATATATGGTAGCAGAAGACATCTCCAATCCTATAAGCTATACATATTCCTAATCAACAGCTAAGACGACATAGGATTGGGATTGATAGCAGCTATCTAGGGAGATCTAACCATATGCATATGTAATGATCATTTAAGATATGCAGACCAGGAGCTCTGATAAAAAGTTAGATAGTCGTCTCGGTACAGTGAACTCATTGTATAGTGTTTAAAATTGGATATTTCCATGGTAAACAGCCTCGATAGAGTGAACAGGCCTTGCAATAATTGGTACGCTTTAGACAGACAGTCCTGTATACACCAAAAGAAAAATCTTTTCTAATAGACTGGCGTTCACTGTTTAAAAGCTTCACCGTAAGCCATGTGGCTTAAACTACATAGGCTATTGCATGACTTTAACTAGTTAAATGCTTTAAAGCATCATTTGTTACTCTCTAAATAAACACCTCGTGTTATTTTCACTTAAAATAACTTGATTTGGCCTGTCTCACATTACGCTCTTTGGTTTTATACGTTATAACATGTGGTTACTGCACTATTCCAATTGGCATTTCGCAATCCAATTGGATTTAATAAGTTTTTCGCCAATTTATAAAACAGGGAAAGTTTTGAGGTTAGGTTTAGTTTTGTAGAGCACTTGAAAAAAATAAACACAAACTAGCGCAAAATATATGGTAATATTTTTTTTCATCTTTTTAATGGTGGCTTCTTAGACTTTTCAAGTATTTTTTAATTAATTACACTGTTTCTTGCGAATGTAGTTGACAGATAAAAAAAAAACACCGCGCAAAAGCAAAACACATTTGTTGTTGTTGGTTTTATAGTTGAAATTGCCGTTGCTGCTACTGTTTGTTGTTGTTGTAGTTGCCCGTCATTTACTTGGCATGAGTCTGAGCCTTCCTGAGCTGAGTGAGAATGTTGGACAGCTCCTCACGCTTCCTCTTGGCACGGATGTGTGTGCCCAAGCGGCGCTTCAGGAACTTGAGGGCGCGCTTATCCTTCGACACCTTCAACAATTCCATGGTGCGCTTCTCGTAGGGAGCATGACCAACAACTTCGCGTACCAAATCGCGGGTGAATTTGGTGTGGCGGGTTTGGATCTGTTAATGAAACAAAATGAATGTAAACAAATGTCTTGCTTGTTTTTCATTTTTTAACAATTTATACTTACGTTCTTCAAACGGGAGCCACGCAGACCCTTGACCTTCTTGTCGCCGGTATACTTAACGTTCTTGACTTTAGTGGTCTTGTGGCCTCGGTTAAGACCAATACACAGCTCGTAGCGGACTGCCATCGTCACTGGAAAACAAACAAAAATTGTAAACACAATTTTAAATTAGTTTCATTCGTTGATAACATAAAACAATTGTGTTAAATTCAGCATTGATATATTAACTTGATGTAGAACACTTTTTTATCACATACAACTTTAAGATGTTTACAATATTTTTAGAATTTTTACACAAGATATTCCCGGCCGACCTACCTCAGTTGCTGTCAAATGGTAGAAAGAGCGCTGTCAGAGCAAGCAAACAGGAAACCGTATGGCCACTGACAAATGCAGAGAGTGGCCAGATCGTGCATATGTGGCCATATTCACACGATACGATTTGTTATTATTTTTGTAGTATGACTTCGAATATAATTTTTAATTACAAGTGCATGTTGTTTTTACAAGCACTCGGATATTATTGTAATTTTTAAAAAGCTGATTTAATATTTCCAAACGTTATATTAAATTTAGCGATGAATTCAAAACTATGTGGCAGCACAGTTGCTTAAAAGGCCAAACAGGGTTGCCTTTATAACGTCGGTACAAATATTATTTAAAAATATAAATCGTTAAATATAATGATGTTTGCTATGTATATTTTTTTATTTAATATTTCTCTCATAGCGAATTAATTTGAGAACGTAAACGGTGTTTAGTCACTCATATTTTAATGTACATTCAACGTTTTCCTAACGATAGTTATTGTTTTCTATATCGATTACATCAATAACTGCTAGCTACAACCCGATTTATACATGTGTTGTCATTTCACTCGAGAACTCAACTTCATACGCGTTTAAGCTGTTTGTGCAAACATTTCACGGTGAATTTCCATATGAAAACCTATTATAAATCGAAAATATTCGTCAAACAGTGAATTCTAATAAATATTACCAACTTAACGAAGTGTGTTGTTTGGTTTATCGAATTGTTTGAACAATGATGGCAACACTGTATACGCCGGCCATGTTATGATATGTAAAAGGTAGACGTAGACACGTGTTTAATTCGTGCAGCATTTGTACGCTGAAATTTTGTGTTAACTAAGACGTAAAAAACAAGTGAAAAAATTAAAAACAATTTAATTCAACGTAACGGAAATTTAAAAGCAATAAAAACATATTAATTTCCCCACTGGTGTCAAAAGGTAAGCGCAAATTTGACCACGCGGAACATAACCTACTACAAACGGTTGCCAAAACACTCGGCACAGGGGCTGGCCGAACGTAAAGCAAGAAAAATGGTGTCATATTGCTTTTGCTCCATGTAAAACCAATTTGTTTTAAAGTGATGACTGGTATTAAGAATTAAAAGCAACGTTTTGTTAAAAAATGCATTAAAACATTTTTTTTTTTGGTTTGATTGTGATTTGATTGCCTGTTGTCATTATGTGTGCGTAGATGTTATTGTGTTTGTGAGTGCAAAAAATGCGCAACATAATCAATAGGTGGCAACTCCTCTATGTTGTTGTTTTTGCTGTCGCTTAAACATGCGGCGTTTCAATGTGTGCCGCCTATCACATCATCTGTGTGAGTGTGTGTAGGTGTGTTGTCGTAGGATCAATGTTCTTGACATGTTGAGTCCTTATTTCTGCATATGAAACTTGAATGATTACACAATGCAAATATGTTATTGCCGCTTGCCGCATGTTGCTGTTGTGTCCTATTTGTATACACATTCATACATATGTATGTACATATAGACAAAGGCAGCCAAATATGAATCTGTATGTAAGTATGCGTATGTGTGTGTGTAAAATTGTGCTTAATGGCTGAGTCATTTAGATGAATTTATTTCACGCGTAGATTCTTATTATTGGAATTTTGTGCGTTTTTATTTTGTTTTGTTGTTTGACGGCTTTCACTACGCCATTCAGTCCAATTGTTAAATAATGCTACTGATAAGCCCAAATACAACAACAATTAAAAGCCAAGTTCGCTCCCCCAACCAAAAACAAAAAAAAAAAAAACAATGAAAAAATCCAAATCACACATTTTCACGATTATACAATACACTAAAGAAATGCGGTTGTTGAGTGAAGCGAGCATATGATCACCAACCACGTTGCCAAGATTATGGCGAATGTCTGGTTGGGAGGGGGTGAAAGGCAAGGCAGAGTAGAGCAGAGCAAAGCAGAGCAGAGGAGATCGAATAGGTGTGTGTGTGTGTGTGTGTGTACGTGTTGCACCTGGTTTGCCGTTTTCTTTTATTTCTGTTTGTTGTGCCTGTGTGAGTATATTAATAGCTAGACATGCCCATTCATGTTCTCCTTTTGCTCACGCACTCGGTCGCCCTTTGAAACCTTGTATGTGTGTGTGTGTGTGATAACAAGTTAAATTCAATTCATAGGCCTTGGATTTAAGCTTCAGCTAGTTTAACGACTACCACGAAATGTTATGTGCATACATAAATTCAACATGTACAAACATACATACATTAATACATTTTTGTACGTTATTCAATGTTATGGAAATTTTAACTTTGCTGGCAGCCAAAAAACTTGCCGAAAAGCGTGTGTGGCAGCCATGATGCAAGTTCAAAGTCAAGCGCCAAGCAGCAAACATGTTTGTTTTGCATACACACACACACATATACACTAATTAACACATACAAACGTTCATACATGCATAAATTTCTATGCTTAACACACATGCATAAACGTTCCCTACTGCTTTTTCGGTATTCGCGCTTTACATAAGTGCTAAAAAGAATTTGTTGTTGTTTTGTTTTAAGGCCATGTGGCAACGCTGTTTTTTAAAAGGAACGCACTTCATACATCTATGTATGTTTGCATGCATGTATGTGGTGTGTGTGTTTTGACTATGCAAATGATGCTGCGACAGCTGTTAGTCGTAGTTTTCCAGCTGTGATCTCGATAACAATGTATCGAGCACAGACATTAAATCGATGACCTTTGTGCCGAAATGGAATGGCTGATTAGCGTCTTATCAGAAAGCATTTTGGATTGTGGGTGACGAAACAGGCTTACATTCCACAAGTCTAGTAAAAACAGATAGACACACACACACACACACATACAAAAATACGAACGCACACAGGGCAACAGGTTTGCTAGAAAAAAAACAAAAACAGAGAGAGAGAGAGAGTCTGACGTTTTGATTGGTTCATTGAAATGCGCCGAAGGGCACTCACTTTGGCTCTCTGATTGCTGTCGTGTGTTGTTGTTATTGCTGTCCAAATACTGTATCAACACATCAACAAAATTTAGATTTTTGTTTTTTTTTTTTACTTTTATTTTGATTTTTGTTTTCGATCATTTTGTAAGGCTGTTGACACTGCGTTTGCGCCTAATTCTATTGCTGTGGCATGTGGTTTTATGGCTGTGTGTGAGTGGGTGGGTGGTTGTGTGGCTGGGTTGAGGTGGGGATTGACAACAATTGGCAAATGTCTCAAAAGTGCTGTTAGAACAAATAAATAGCAAAAACAAAACTAAGCAATCACACGAACCCACTTGACTCTATCATTTCAGCTGACTGTGGTGGGGTTGGGGTGTGGTGGGGAAAAGGGGGAGTAAAACGCACACATAGACACACACACACACACACTCGCACTGCTCACACACATGGCACATGGCATGCACGGCAAAAAAAATAAATAACCAAAATGCTATTTGGTAGTTTCCCTTTGAATATCGAGGCGCTATCATCGCACGGCGGAGATACGCATACGGATTACGACAACGACGCCACCGCCGATAGACGACGGACAATAACAAAAGCTCGAATTGACGCCGGCATCAAATTTTTATTTGCCGCGTCCAATGAACGAATCAAATTATCATAATTATTAATAAACAATAGCCAGCAAAACAGAACCTGAACTAGAACTTCGAATAACAAAACGAGTGACTAAACACAGACATAAACTTAAAGCGAAACTAGGAAAAAATTAGTTAAAAACTGTAAACTGATATAAGAAAAAACCCCCCAAAGAAATTGTATCCTGTTAATCGAAGAATTAGAAACACACACACATACAGCCAAACATTTGGACACCTGTCGGTGTGTGTGTGCGTGTAGTGTGTGGAACATATTTTGAAGTGTGGGAAGTTTAAAAGGTGAAGTTGTTTCTTCGTTTGCTCAACTCTTTTTAACCGTTCTTTGGCCCAAGTTAATTCGCTTAGCACATTTTTATTAATTTTTTTTCACGTTTGTTTTGTAATGATTTCATAACAATTGCCGTAAGCGCAATGCTTTCTTGTTGTTGTTGTTGTTGTTGTTGTTTTGTTCTTGCCGAAACTGCTTGCGTTTGCTGCTGTTGTTGTTGGTGTTTTTATTTTGCTTGCTGCTTTTTCTTCACACTTGACACTCAACAACGCAAGCGTAAGAGAGACGCACGCTGTTCGCTCTCTCGCTTACTCGCACGCCTCATACGTATGCTCTCTCGCTCATTTGATCCGCGCTCTTTTGCTTACGCTCTCCCTCTCTCTCTCTCTCTGTCTTTCTTTCGCTCCGTAGCTTCCGCGTGGCATTCTAGCTTCTTGTTGCTTTGCACCTTATTTGCTCTGCGCTTCGTCTTCGTTGTCGTTGACGACGTTCAAATGATTTTCTATAATTATGTATTGTTGCTATAAATACGCACACCAACACATACACAGACCACACAAACGCATTTGTGGATGCCAAATGGGTCTCGTGATGGCCGCCACCAAAACAAACTGTAACTTTCCGCTGTTGCATTTATAGCAAGCAAATGTGTAGAATTATCTATAAAAAGTGCCAATAATAGAAATATTCTTACTACGCATTATGCTAAATTGTTTACAGCTTAACTATGTACCCAAATTGTTGTTATCTATAACTATAACTCAAGGTGTAGCCAACTCTTTGTACAGGAGTTGCTAAATTTCTCCTTTGAAAAGTTTTTCTCTCGATAACTTGAGTGCTGTCAACTTGTTGTTAAGGGGTTGCCAACTTTTCTTAGAACGTATTTACTTTTGATGCCTCAAATGAGTGTCTCTCTCTCGCTCATAAATGTTTTACAAATTTGAATATTTTTTTTATAAAAAGTATATATATCTATAAAATATTTTTAAGACGTGGTAGGTGTATGTTGAATGCACTACGGGGTTAACAACATTTTTTTTCTGTACTGGAATTTATATAAATAATATTTAATTAACGTATTTATTTTGCATGTTTGTGTTTGCAGATTCTCCAATATTCAGCGAAAATGGTATCCGGTCGTCCTCTACTCTATCTGTCACTGCCCGGTGTAGCATTTATACTCGGCGTCTTTTGGTTTCGGCGTAGAAATAAAAATCGTGTAGATAAAAACGATGAAGATGCAACCGCCGTTGCCAATGGAAAGCCGATTAAGGAGCCCATTGAGCGCAAAGTCAATGGCGTACAGTTGGAGTCACAAAATGGCAAATTGCCCACTGGATCGGCTACCAAATCGATGAATATTAGTGGCAGTGGCAGTGCTGCTAATGGATCTCCAAATAATGCCGATGAAAAAGATAGTCCCAATTCAATGCTATATGGTAAATCGGCACCGATTACAATACAAAGCAATGGGCGTGCATCGCCGGGTAGTAAACATCAGCAACAAATTGATTCGGAAATGTTAAAATCAAAGATACAGGATGCTGAGCATAAGAAACTCTGCTCAATCGATGAGGATTTTGAGAATTTATCATCGCCCAGAGATTTACCCGATTCGGTTAATAATCGTGTATCGTTCTATAATCGCAAGACAAATCAAAAGGCAGTTGAACCCGTTGTAATCAAGGCAACACGTACACCCAAAATATCGCCAGAGAATTCATTCCTCGAAAGCAAATATACCAAGCAAGAGGAATGTGAGCAGAATAATAATTTTGAGCCAAATAGTGTGGCCAAAAAGAAGGAGGAGGAGGAGGAGACAGCAAAAGCAACAGCAACAGCATTGACTAAAACACAGATACAATCCACAAATGCTGTGGATCAGGTCAAACAGACTGAGGAGGAACAAACGGTTGTGGCACAGACACAAGTGTCTGTCGATGTGGATGCTGATGCGGATACAGATGTGGCGAATGGTAATCAGAAGCGTAATGTGGATGCAGCCAGTCCATCGTTAAGCATTTGCAGTGTCCAATCGGGTGATTCCGGCAAAGGATCAAGTTTGCCCAGATCAGAGGCAACGACACGTGTCAAGACCACATATGAATTCTATTTCCCAAATAGTTTAATTGGTCAACTCTACGGACGCAAACGTGCTTTTATCAACAAAATCAAGGCTAAAACATTGGCCAATGTTGATTTGAGCAAGACACGCTTCTCAACCGGTAAATTGCATATCTGTAGCATCGATGGTACCGAAAGTGAAATCGATGCTGCATTGGCAATGATACGCAAACGATTGCCAGCCCGCAGATATCCAAATTTTACCATGCAGCGTATACATTATGCGCTACCGCAAACCATAGTTCCTCTATCGACTGAAAGCCTCCATAATCTACAAGTGAGTTGTACTAACTTGTGTCCAGTCTGTATCTGTGAGAGGGTTTTATGCCCATTACTATATCTATATCAATATTTCTTTGAAAATATTCATATATTTATAAGTATATTATTATTGCTCTGTTCAAGTGAAAGAGTAATTGTTAAATCGTTATCGATTTATCGTTGCTTTATAGCATCTACAGCAACTACTAATCGATATTTAATCTAATATTTAATCGATTTACAGCTTAAACTGATCGAGGGCATCAATAACGATGTGGTTGTCAGCGCTGTGCTATCGGGCAATCATATATTTGTCCAACATCCATTGCATCCATCGCATCCCTCATTGCATGCTCTCCAGCGGGCCATGTTCGATACCTACTCCAACATGGAGGCACCCAAATTGCCGGGCATCGAGATTAGCGCCGTTTGTGTGATGCCCATTAATGGCATTTGGTATCGTGCACAAATTATCGATATCGATAGCGAGAATGAGGAGCGTTGTCTGGTCAGCTTTTTGGATTTCGGTGGCTACATGAATGTCAGCTTCAATGTCTTGCGTCAAATTCGCACCGACTTTATGGCCCTACCATTCCAGTCAACTGAATGCATACTATCAAACATCGAGCCAATAGGTAAGTTATAAACATATAACTATATAGATATATTAGTTATTATAATTTATTGTTTTTTTTTAGGCGACAACTGGTCGACCGATGCGGCTGATATTCTTAACAAATTAACCAAAGGCATTGTCTTGCAAGCTCAAGTCGCCGGCTATAACAGCAACAATATACCAGAAATCTATTTATTTGCTACTCTAGGTCCAAATGTAAGTATTGTCAAACGTTTCTGAAATAGACAGAGACGGCAAGGGAGTGAGGGAGAGAGAGAGGGAAGGTGTGGCGATTTTTCATCTCTCTCTACATAAGTAATTTGTTTTTTTTAATCAATAACTAATTTTTTCTAAATTTAAAATTCTTATCTCTAAGGATTTTAAATTTTAGTTGGCACAAATAATTAAGTGTATTTATTTTCAAGCAAAATTAATTCAATTATCTCTTAATAGCTAAATAATTAAAACAGTTTAAAAAAAACTTAAAATTACTGTCAAAAAATGTATATAAATAATTATTAAAAGATTCTAAATCTTTGACTGCAAGATAATAAATTTTGAAGAACAATTTTGATTTCGACTTAGATAGATTTTAATCAAAAATACCTTTAAACTAACAATAACTAAAAGAAAATCAGTACTTCATATAATATTTTTATTTTATTTAAATCTGACTTAAAACAGTTGCGATTAAATATATAAATAAATTTTATTGAATTGAAAATTAACAATTAAAAATGTTCACAAAGATCAATTATGATGGACTTGATATGATTTGAACTTTGTATGAATGAAAATATTATTAGTTATATTAAACTTTGTATGCTTTTTAATCAAACAATTTTTGAATTAAAGTGCATACAAAGTGAAATCTTAATTAATTTATAAAATTGCTGATAATTTTTGAATTTGTTTGCAGAATGTAATTTTTATCAATAAGGAACTGGTCGCCCGAAATCTCGCTAAATGGGTCGAGATGCGTGACTAACAGCCTTTAATGAACAAATCAAAAAAACAATAGGAGAAAATTAACTACAACAACCACAAGAAGAGCAACAACAACCAGAGTAACAACAACAACAACAGCAACTTAAACAGCAGCTAAAAGCTTGAGTCCCAAAAATGTTTAAACCCAAAATGAGCAGATAAAAACAAAAGTAACCAAGTTGTAGAACGCGACTGAGCCTAGAGCCCGTATTTAATATATAAATACAACAAAAACAAACACACACACACTAAACACACTCACACGCATAAGTCAAGCACACACACACATACACACGTACACACACACAACATGCATATACACATACCAAGCATGTTCACACCCGAATTCAAAACCAAATCATGTTTCCTCATACTTAAATGACACAAGGATAAAGAAAAGAATATAAAAATCATGTGAAAATTTGAGCAATTTTGTTAAACTGCCCTGTGAATTGTTTAACTAACTAATTAATTATCAAAACTAACATAAATTAAACAAAAAATTGTGTGTGTGTATTCCCAAATCTGGGCGGGGAAATAAAACAGTTTTTAATGGGATTTGCACGTTGAACTAATAAACTAATGAACTAACAAATACAAGCATCTAAACTAATTCTCGGCTGTTGCGTTGGAGCACAACTTCATCATCATAAACACACACACACACACACACAACACACACTTTACACAAGCAGGCAACCAACGAAGCGCTTAAGATATTACCATACTCAGTTAATAAGTAGTAATATTTAATGTAAATAGTTTTTTTTATAAACATTTTTTTTTTGTCTTCATTCATGAATTGCATAACGATCCTAAAGCGAATAATATCATTTCACTTGTATATAAATTATCAAGCGAATTTTTTGTATCGATTTGGAACATGGAACTGTTTTTTTTTTTTTTTTTGGATTTTGATAACGATATTTAAATGATTACGATTATGTTTACTCAACTCCATGCAAAGTACAAGAAAGTATATTAAATATAAAAAAGAAAGGGGAAAAACTGAAAACAAAAATTAATGAGTTAAGCAAAGAAATTAGCAAAACAAATCGAAGAAAATTCGCAAAACATTTTATGCAAATTATGTATATGAAAACTAGAAAACAACAAACTCCGCCCCATCCCTCCACACCACCAGCAGCAACACCACTATCCCCACCATCCCCACTCAATATGCGTGTGTGCTATTGTTAACAAAAGAGTTAAAGTTAAAAACAAAATAGAGCTACTAATATTTCTGGCAGTTATGTAAATACAAAACTAAAAAAACAAAATACAAAACAAACAAAGAAAGCAACAAAAGCAATTTGACACAGCCAACAACAATAATTGTTTACAAATTAGCATTATGAAGAAAACCTCTATATAGAATATATATATAAAAAAAAAATATATATATAAACATACAACTAAATCAATTGCTTAAAGAAAAAGAAAAGTTAAGCATAATATCATGCCTTTTGTATATGTATTTTCAAAGAAAACAAACGACGAATGCTTTTCTCCAAATTTGGCGCTAAACAACACTGAAACGTGAAGAAGAAGAAGAGCAGCAATTTTATGTATATGTATAGAAGTAGAAGAAGAAAGAAATGTGCTAAGTGAGAGATGGAAAGAGAGTTCAATATATTTGTGTGTGTCTCGATTGCGAAATGCAGTTTTTAGTCGTTTTGTTAGAGAAATAAGCGTTACATATGTATATGTATATCGTATCATACCAGCAAACACACACACAAACACACAAACACACACACATGCACCTATATTTATTTGAAAACTGAAAACACAAATTTGTTTTAAATTAATTGATAAAACGTACAAGTGATTGATATATTAATTGATATATAAACTAATGAGACTTGTCGTGTAATTTCTATTCTCTTATAATTTTGTTGTATCATTCAGGACTTATTATATTTTATTTTACTTTTATTTTTATGCTTTTGTTTAACTTAGTTTCGTGAGTTAGTTTCTCCAACTCAAATCATAAAAAAAACTGAAGAAAAACTAGAAAAAAAAGAAAGTAAAAATCACAAAGTAGTGCAAATTTTGTTTGTAGAATTGTAAAGAGTGCGGCGCTTATTAATTATTGTTTTAATTGTCTGATTTTGAAAAGAAAAATTAAAAAAAAAAAAACAAAAGAAAAAAAATAGAAAAGAAAATTATGTAGCATATAGTACATTATTACATACTTATATGTAGCATTACTTATTATTATTATTCTTATTATTATTATTATTGTATGATTATTATTATTAATTTTATAATTATTATCATAATTATACGAAGTTGTCAACGTTTTTAGTGTTTTAATTTCTCGATGTAAATTTTCACTTGTACAATTTGTTGATAACTAATTAACTGACACACACACATACATACAAGACACTAACACAAACACACTGACACTGACACACACACACACACACACACACACTTACAATGCATAATAACATGATGTAGAGCACATATGAAGAAAAGAAAACTAAATTTAACGTCTAGTTATCGTGTTTTTTTTTTTCGTTCTTTAATTTAGTAATGCTGAGACGATAAATACAAAGTAAGAATTAATTTATAGAAATATTCAAGTGAAAATAATTTACAAATTTAGCTATTAACTAAATATAAAATTAAAGCAACTATATTAAAAATAAAACTACTGAAAATTCAAAAAAATAAAGTTACTTGTTTTTATTTGGGTCTAAAACGTAGAAGTCGAAAAGTTGGACTCGACTGTTTTAGACCCTGTACTTTTTAAAAATAAAATTTTGCTGCAATTATTGCAAGAAAAGCTAAAGATAAATATATATAGCTAAGTATTGATTACAAAAATAATTATTTTACACTTATACACAGATTTTTAGACCCTGTACTTATAATTTTTATATAGATTTTCAAGCGATAATTGCAAGAAAAACTTAAATTAAATTTATTTGGCTATATATTGTTGAAAAAAATTACTATTTTTGTCAACTACAGGGTCCCAAGAAATGTGTATCTACTGTAATTCCAATTTTTGAACTCTGGTTCCATAGTTTAAGGCCGCCAATTGAGTGACATGTTTTAGTAACTTCTTTTATGGGATCAATATACTACTTAGCATGAATCAATTGCACTTCATAGATCCATTAACCGATTATATTGGATATAGTAAATATCTCTGACGGAATCGTCACATGCCCAAACTTGTTGTCTTGGCGAATCAAATCAATCAGTTCACTTTTGTCGGCTCTGCACATAAGAACCCCCATAAATTATTATATTGTTTGAATCAGAAAAATTAATTGCTATGTTCGGGACTTTTTAGAGCAGAGTGGCGACAAGTCTTGGGTTTTATGGCGATTTAAAGCGAACTTGTTTATTACACTAGTTATTTGATATTTGTTCTTATTTGTGGAGTGCATTTTATAAACTAATGAACTGAAATTTGTTTACAGAATTTAAAAAAAAAAAACTTATTTTGATTTAAACTATTTTATTTTATAAAGTTTTGGAGTTAATAAATTTTGTAGTTCAATTAGATTTGACTTCAATTAGGTGTCGATTTAAAAGATGGAATTTATTTTAATTTTGAATTAAATTTTTAATATTTTTATGGCAATAAATAACATTAGTTGCTCTTATTAATTTAAACTTAAACTTAAACTTTATTTAATTCTACAATGAGAATTTTTTAATAATTTTTGTTGCTTTAAATTAACTAAATTAATACAGCATTTAAGTAAAAAAATTGTTTTTTCCAGTTGCCACTTATTTTAAATACATTTAAATATTTATAGTTTTAAGTGCAGATTAAAGTCCATTTAAGTCATTGAAAAAAAATCAGTTTAAATATTTTTTGGGGCAGTAAAAAGTTGTACTCCAGTTAAGTCAACTTCTACTCAAAATAAATTAAAGCTTAATTTCTGGCTTTCTAACCTTTGCAATAGAAAAATTGTGTAGTCAAGACCAGAATTTCCAGCTGTTACGTTGTATTTTCTAGCTTTAGTAATTTAAAAATTGACAAATCGAGCTATAAATTAGCCGATGCGAGCTAAAAGCTCATTTGAGTCACATAAACAATTTTTTTTTTTTTAGAATTTTGTAAGTTGCAAATAAGAAATTCTAATTTCTAAGTATTGTAGTTAAAGTACATTTAATTTTAATTTTTTTTTATAAATGATAAAAACTTTTTTCATTCCTTTCAGTGTGATAAAATTTAAAAGTGCAAAGTTCTTGAAAGTTTTTGAGTGCCAAATGATTGTAAATCAAGAAACTTTTGATCACTGTTTTCCCGCATACTTTTCGCTATCTCATTCTCTCTTTCTAGCGTTGCTCTCCCTTTCTCTTCCTGTTTGTTATGCAATTAAAAAAAAGCGATCACAAAACGAATTATTTACGAAGCGTTTACTTCAATCGCTTGTGGGTGTTCGTAATGATCGTGTTGATGATAATGACGACGACGACGACGATGACGATCATGATGATGAATAAGTATTGTTTTATCCATCCGAAGTTGTTTGCAACTCATAAATGTTAGACATTTGTACTAGTGATTGTACTTGGCATACCCGGCGCTACCCTACGGATTTGGGGTATATAAACGGTAGGTAAGTCGAAAAAATGTTTTTAATTAAATGTTTTTAGTTAAAAACTAAGAAAAAGTTCCATAAAAAATCACTAATATTTATTAAAAAATTAAATAAATTAAATTTATTTGAAAAATTTTTTAAAGCTCAAATTGACATTAATAAATGTTTTTAAGGTAGCAACAATTTTTTTAAGTTTATTAAATTATGGGAAATATTTAATTTATTTAAAATATACAATTTATTTAAAACAGTTAATTTTTTTAAATTTGTTAATCTCTAAAACAAATGTTTAATTTTTGATTTAAATAAGGTTTTTTTTACATTTTTGACCTTACAACACAAAACTTGATTAGGATAAATATTTTAATGACTTTAATATGTAATTTATATATAGTTTAAAAAAAAAAATTTCACTTACATTTTGAATGCAGTATTTAATTGCTTTAAAAGCTCTTGAATTTTTTACCTTAAATTCCATTTTAAAATAGTCTAATTATTTAATTTTTTTGTAGCTGTATTACCGGGTATTTTACCGTCGCAAACTTACGCGTGAGCAACTCAGCTGTGCTTGTTAACTGTTACCTGTTGGCTGTCAGCTCTTACCTGTTGTTAATGGGTTCTTAAAGCGCTTTAAGCACGGAGCTGGCTCAGTTTTAGCCGTGGCATTCACGGCATCACAACACGCGATTCCGGCGCTAAAAAGGCCGCCCAAAAAAAAGAAAAATTTAACCGATTCAATGGAGTACTCCAAACCACAACAATAACAAATCAAAATAATTACTTGGGCCAATTTGTTGTTAATTTTTTGTTTAATTGAATGTGCGATAGTGCAGAAAATAAAGCAACAAAAAGACACGAAAAAAAGGAGAGAAAAAAATTCAAAATAATTACAATAATATTTACTTAATTCGATTGCAACCTTGCAACATCATGGAACTGAAGACAATGCCACAATCGCCTAACGGGGCCAATGGCACTGCCAATGGCAACAACAACAACAACAAACTCGACGTAAGTCACATTTCCGCAATGTGTTGAAACTTCCCTCGTTCCCTCACTCCCTCATTCCCTCCTGCCCTTTCCCACACCGAAAGCTGATTTATCAGTCAACTGATTGGACTTCACTGAGCGTTACGAAGTCTATCATATAGATATAGACAGATATAACACCTCTGATCATATGCCATCTAAAGTGTTGTCTTATTTTTTTTTATAACATTTATATAGCATCATTAACCGCGCTACAAGACATCGTACCATAAAACCAGTAACTGTACTATATAATAGATATATATCTATATATACTAGAGCTAATTGGCTCAAGAATATGCATAAAAACTCCAGTATATTCATTATCTGCCACACAAGCACATAAACTACATTCAGTCTGCAAAAATTGTTAGTTTAATATATATATATAGTTATATATATATTAGTATATAGACAAGTTGCTCTTGGTTTTTTTTTATTATTTGCTTCGAGGTGTTTCCCAGAAACATTACGTAGTTATGGCAATCACTGTCCATTATTTAAATTTAAGTGCTTGGGAATTTAGCAAATAAAATTTAAATTAGTTTTTAAACTCTAATGGAAATTGGAAAAATAAACTGGGAAATAAAAGTGATTGCTAAAGAAGCTTAATCAGAATTAAGAAAGATAGTTTAGAAATAGTTAAGTATTCAGATCAGTAACTTACTAATTATATCAAGTTAATAATTCGCAGATTTAAATTTGTTTTTTTGCAGCTTAATTAGTAAATCAGAAGTCAAATTTTTGTGCTAAGAAACGATAGTTAAAGTGTTCAAAAAATATTCAAAACTGAAGAAGATTAAAGACAACTTAAAGGAATCAGCATTGAGTTTTATTTCTCAATCGGTTTAATATAAAACCGACTACAAATTAAATGGAAATTGATTAATATATAAAATAATAAAGATCATTTTATATCAAGCTGAGTAAATCGATCTGATTTTGTTTAAATTAAAAAAAAAAACAAAAACAAAAAAAATTAAAACAAATTGCTATATAGCTACAGATTATTCAGATCTTTTTTACCATATCTTAGTGATATAAAAACTAATTTTTACTAATCCTTACAAAAACAATTTATTTTAAAGTCTTTCTAGCTATCAGACAAAAATTTTTATAAAATTAAGTCAATTGAACTAATTTTTTTTAATTTACAAAAAAAAATTATTTTAAAGTCGTAATTCTAGTTTTTAGATCACTAAGATATGCTAACAAAAATCTACATAAGCTGTAGCTATATAGTAATTTGTATAAAGTAATCACTGATATACAAATTTTTATAATACATTTTTTTAGCTTCAAAATTGAAAATATTTCAAAACATTTTCTAACATTTTGTAGCTTTGCAAATACTTGAATTCCAACGGATTATGGCATAATAATGTCGAGAACTTATTGCGTCAATCCGTAAAAATGCCAATTGTAATACACAATATAACTGATCAAATATTCCGAACAATGCAGACAAAAAAATGTGTGTATTAATTCCAAGTGAAATTCCGGTTTCCAAACTGTAGAATGCTTAAATTTCTTGGCATAATTAATGAAAGTATCATTAAGTATCAGCAATTAAGGAAAAAACGAATCAAATTGAATCTTGTTTTCTGCGCAAACTTTTTTTTTTTTTTTTTTTATTGTTTATTTTTGTTTTGCGAAATCGTGAAGAAATTGTGTGTTTTTATTTTTGTTTGATAAAGAAAACAGGTTACAGTCATTTCTCTGTACGTTCAACTCCCATAAAAAATTCGCACAGATATTTTTATACAATATTTTTTTTTTATCCATTAATAAATTTATATGGGCTAAAAGGGGGGCCATATAAAAATTGCGAAAATTGTGCAGAGTTTAAGGGCTGATAACAGAGGTGAAAGTTAACGAACGCATGGGTTTATGTGCGTGTACAGGGTATGTGTCAGTCGTGCTGTGTGAAAAAAAAGTTTTGATGAATAACATTTTTTTTTACAATTTACAGAAAAGGTTTTGTGAATAGCTTTAGATAGAGTTGAAGAAATGTTTACTATTTAAAGGGTATGCGCTAGTCGTGCATTGAGAAAAAATGATTTAAGTCAGCTTAGATTTAATTCAAAATTAGTTACGCAAAAATTTAGAATTATTTAAAAATTTTTCTATTTATAGGGTATCAACTAGTCGAGCATTGTAAAAAAAATTTATTTTAGCTTAAAGTTAATAAATAATCGATTATGTAAATATATTTGAGAAGATTTAAAAAAAAATTTACACTCTACAGGGTATGTGCTAGTCGTGATTTGGGAAAACTTGATTTTAGTTAGCTTACAGTTAATTAAAAATCAATTATGCAATTTATTTAAGATGATGCTAGACTTTTGCACTGATTACAGGGTAGTTGCCAGTTGAGCATGCTAGTTTGTACTATTTCCCACAGACTTACACTGGAAAGTGTTAGTTAAAAAGCTGTTAAAACAATGACACAAGTACCTGAGTACAACAAAAATAAACTACTGAATATATAATTTGTTACAATAATAATATATGTATGTAGTACACATAGTAGTGGTTATAGTCATATTATTAAGAACTAGACTCAGTCACTAGTCTAACAACTTATATATACAATTGTCGATTGATTGCAGTTTTGTGTTTTGATTCATCAACGGGTTTTTTTCTATCCCATGCAAATGCGAATGTGCGAATGCCAGTCTATATATAAACCAAATAAACTATATGGTCAATCTGTTAGTGGGTACTTCCTATAACTGGGGATTAACCACTGAGTACTGCACTATAATTATATTAGGCGTTCTTGTTACTATTTTGAGACCCTGTAATTACAAAAGTACGCCATCTGTTTGTATAGTCACTTAGATGTCTGGGAGGTAGTTCTCTGGTTTGACTGGTATTTTCAAAACGCCAAAACTGCACAAATATTTGTAATAAGTTGACCAAAATCGAATATTTTTTTTAAGTCTTTGTATTCAGTTTGAGCTAAATCGCATGGCAAAGCTGCCAAAGAGAAGAGCTCGCACTACAAAAATCAAAAAAGTAAATAGCTTTGGAGAACTGAATTACTATAGATATTGTTATATATACTATATACTCTTGCTACTATAGAAAAATCGTAACAATTCAGTGTTTAACTTTTAGTTTTCGGATACAGCTCTACATAGTTTGACATGCTCAACTATATTTCTACCTGTTTAATTTAGAATACATAAATTACAGGCTATAGTCTATATGGAAAAAAGCGATTAACTTTTTTTTGTGTGGATATAGTTCCACCAAATCCGATCTAGATTTCTACCTAATTTAGTTATACCAGCTTAATCATACGCTATACTAACTAGGAAAATAATCGTTTGAAGATCATGAGCATTTCACACTGTACTACAGGGTCTTTAGCATTAGTTGGCACAACTGTTCGTTCTTCCCAATCACATGTATTTATTTTTATTTTAAATGTCTCCACACGTGCATGGAAAATTCTTGGTATGCGTAGTTTCCCCACAATTTGTGGTTACACTCCAGTTTTTCACTTTTTTTGTGAATATGCACAAATGCAAATTCATTTATTCGAGTGTGTAGCGTGCATTTTACTACTAATTACGGGGCATTAGTCACATTTAAGTCATTTTGAGTACTTTCAAATTAGTTTTAGCCAAGCTCATGATTTGTTTAGTTTTAAGTCATTTTAAGTAATTATCCCATTTGCGTATTCTTCAGACAACTTTATTTCTGTCATTTCCATATATAGTTTTATTTTATTTTATTTTTTGTTTTTTTGTTTTTACCTAATCCGGATCTCTGTTTTCTTATCGTTCGCGAGACTGTCACGCGCGTTTCCATTTGACTTGAAAATGGATAAGAAAAGAGGAAGAAAAAACTGCTCCGTTATCTTATCGAGTTCATAAATCAAATTTCCCAATAATTTAACTGCGATTTATTTAGCCAAGCGGTAGAAGGTCCAATTAAGCTAACGTTGGTAGTACAACGTCTTAAAACTTTTACAAGCAGTCATTAAAAATAATTTGTTTTGGTTCAACGTCAATTTGGTTGATATAAAATTCGGATAAACATAGACAGAGAGTTAAGTTCGAGTATTGAGCGATTGTTAAGTTTAAAAGTGTGTTAAATTGTGTAAAAATCGGTTTTTATTGCCATACCAATTTTTAGTTAATTTTCTTTTTTAAAAAAAGCTTTTTATTTTGAAGAGTTCAATTAAATTTTCTTGTGTAAATATTATTTGCGCTCATTAGAAACACATTTTTAATTATTATTTTTTTTAAACAAATTATTTTTGGCAATTAGTGAAGTAAACATTTTTTTGTTACTAATTAATTTGCTTAAAATTGATTGACAATTAGTAAAATAAACATAAATTTATTATTCATAATTTTGTTTGTGTAATTAGTAAAATAAACTTATTTTTTTTTATGAGTAATTTATTTATGAAAAACATTTTTTTAAAATAATTTTATTTAGTACCTTATAAGAGGCTAAATTTAGCACACTTTTCTTTTATGTTTTCTATATAACTAAATTTATATATCTGTTTTTCAATCTTAAATTCTTAAAAATAATTTTTAAAAATATATATGTTTTGGCAAAACTTATCCACTTTAACTTATCTACTCCCAAAGTCATGTGCAATCGGAAGAAATAAAAAATTGAGAGATTTTAAAAGCCTTGAGATCATTACCAGATTTATATGCCCACAAAATAATCTTATCTGTTGCCAGAGATGGGCACTCAAATATAAAATTCTTACTATTTTTGGAAAATTTTAAAGATACTTGTCATCTTGTGCTTATCTAGATCTATGAGGAACATGACAGCCTCAAGTACAAATATTTATTTAAGAGTCTGAGAAAATGATGTGTCAACATTGTTAATTAAATCATTTATTAACATGTTTTGCGGCCTCTGCAGTACATTAGAAAAAATTTCTACACTCAGTTTGAAATCAATTTTTTGCTCTATCATAAGTAGGGTTATGTGAAAAATTGTTAAGCCGATTGTGCTGTAACCGAATATGGTTTGAATTTCTGAATTATTACTAAATTATAATTAAAATGGTGAATTTTATTTGGAAATTGAAGTATTAAGATTGAAATCCATTCATTGCTATATCGAAAGTAGGGTTATGTCGAGTATTGTTAAATCAATAATGGAGTAATTAATATCGAATTATTTTAAGCAAAAATAATAACTAATAGTTCAGATAGTGCAGTTAAGTACCAAGTTCATGCACTAATATTAAAAGAAATTGTAGTTCTATATCAAAAGTGGGGTTATGTGGAATAATGTTACACCGATTACGGACTTTTGATTTAAATAAATATATTTTTTAACAAAGAATAATAAATAAAGGTTTGAGGAGTGCAGTTAAGTTGTAAATTTTGTAATTAATACCAAAACCAATTAATTTCTATAACAAAAGTACGGTTATGTGGAATAAATTCTGACTTATTTTAAAAAAACATTTACAAAAATAATTCACTTAAGTCCACTAAGTACACAAGGAATTATTTACTGTCTGCTATATTAGAAGTAGGGTTATGTAGAGCAGACTATGAAGTACTTGATTTAAATTAATTTAATTTCACTTTTTACTTAATTTCAATTATTATAGTCCCACGAGAAGGAGGCACAAAAAAAGGATAATGAGCGTAGCAATTGGTCAAATGGTCTGGAGTTTCTCATGTCCTGCATTTCGGTATCTGTGGGTCTGGGAAATGTCTGGCGTTTTCCCTTTACGGCCTATGAAAATGGAGGCGGTGCCTTTCTGATACCCTACATCATAGTGCTCTTTCTGATTGGTAAGTTTCTTCCTTAAGTCTATAATTTCAAAACTTTAATGGCCAACTCTTTTTAGGTAAACCCATGTATTATCTGGAGATGGTCATGGGGCAGTTTACGAGTCAGGGTACGGTTAAGATCTGGTCGATCTGTCCATCGTTTTTGGGTGTTGGTTATGGCCAGGCATTCGGCACGCTCTGTATTATCACCTATTATTCCTCGTTGTTGGCGCTGACTCTCTATTATTTGTTCGTGTCGTTCCAAGCCGAGTTGCCGTGGTCATTTTGCCAGGACGATTGGCTAAATTGTGTCAACTCCAGTCCAGAGCAGAATCCAAATTCTTTACTGAGTAATGTCAGCTCTGCGCTGGCGAGCAATACTACCAAATTGCAGAGCAGCTCGGAGCTTTACTTTCTGTAAGTATTTTGGGGATTTCTTTGTATGCAGGGTATTTAAAAGTCGACTACAACTGACTCTACCAAAGCAACACATGAATTATAGGTGGAAAGAGTTTTGTAGACCCTGTAGCAGACATTTGACAGGTTTTACCCAAATAAATGTAGGTAGGAACGGCTTATTAGACTCTGTATTATAAATATTAAAGGTTTGACTGGCTGCTTAGACCCTGTAACAGGAAAATTGTAGGTCAATTGAGCCTATTGGGTAAACAAATGTAGATAAAAAAACATTTAGAACCCTGTAGCTAAGATTTCGCATGTAAGGGAAAGTATTTTAGACCCTGTAGTTAAAAAAATGGAAATGCAATAGAGATTTTATGGGTGATAATTTGTTTTAAAACCCTGTAGCATTGAAATTTTGTGGTAAAAAGAGTTTTTACACCCTGTGGCCAACACACTGCTGTTGGGAAGACCCTGTAGTAGAGTAATTGCAGGCGGAAGCTGCACCCTGTAGTAGAAAAATTAGACTTGGTATAAATTTTATACAACCTGCAGGTGAGACGCTCCTTTCAAGCCCTGTAGCTAAACGATTTGTAGGTGTAATGAGCTTTTTCGTCCCTGTAGTTTAAAAATAAATGATGTAATGATTATTTTTGACCCACTATTAATAAAAATTCAAACGTTTTTCAGCAATGTGGTTATCAAAGAAAAAACAGACATTACGGATGGCATTGGTACGCCGGATTGGAAGCTGACCATAGCGCTCTTTGTGTCCTGGGTTGTGATCTTCCTGGTGATAATGCGGGGAGTGAAGAGCTCCGGAAAAGCGGCCTATTTCCTGGCACTGTTTCCCTACGTTGTGCTCTTTGCACTACTCGGCAGGGCCGTCACGCTGGAGGGTGCTGTCGATGGCATTATCTTCTTTCTGCGTCCCCAATGGGGGGAACTGCTCAATCCCACCGTGTGGAAGGAGGCGGTGGTGCAGTGCTTCTTCTCCCTGGCCGTGGGCTGTGGACCGATCATAATGTTTGCATCCTACAATCGATTCGATCATAGCATTTACAGGTAAGCACTTTAATGGGTTCCAAGATATTTTAATAATAAAGTTCGTTTTTCAGGGATGCAATGATTGTCACCAGTTTGGATACGCTGACGAGTCTGCTGGGCGGTGTTACCATATTCGCCATTTTGGGCAATTTGGCACACAATCTGAAAATCGATAATATAAGGGAAGTGGTGCGAAGTGGCACCGGTTTAGCTTTTATTTCCTATCCCGATGCGATATCGAAATTTCAAGCTGTTCCACAACTATTTTCGGTGCTCTTCTTCTTCATGCTCTTTGTGCTGGGCATTGGATCGATTGTGGCACTGCAGAGCACGATTGTGACAATCATTTGTGATCAGTTCAAGTCCTGGAAATACTGGAAGGTGGCAATGACAACATCCGTGTGTGGTTTTCTCATGGGATTGGTCTACATAACACCGGTAAGAACCAGTTTTGGATGCTTTAGGCATTTGTGATATATAAAAGTTTCTTTTTTTCTTAAAGGGAGGTCAGTGGATTCTGACGCTGGTCGATTTCTATGGCGGTACCTATGTGATCTTCATTTTGGCTATCTTTGAGTTGACAGGCATTGTGTGGATTTATGGTAAGGTTTGGAAGATTTGCCAGGCTTTCACAGCATCTGTCTTCAGTCCATTCTCTCGATCTGTATCTGACTCTGTTTATCACAAAGTTAGGCTGAACCATTAGCTTTCAGTTACAGTTTTATGCTTTGTAGCACTAAGAAACTAATTAAATTATCAACTGTTTAGCTTAAAGTTATTAGTCTTAAATTAATTTCCAACTTGTCTACAGGTTTGCAGAACCTCTGTGACGACATCGAGTTCATGTGCAAGAAAAAGGTTTCACTGTACTGGCGCAGTTGTTGGTACTTCTTCACGCCCGTCATGATGATTGTGATCTTTATCTACTCCATGATCACCATACGGCCCATCAAGTACAGTGAAACCCAGTTTCCACTATCGGGCGACAGTAAGTTTAAAATACAATTTATTTTTCTTGCAATATTTAAAAATTTGAATTTATTTATTTAATTTTAGTTGCTGGATGGCTGTTGTTTGCCTTCGGAGCTGCGCAGTTTCCGCTGTGGGGCTGGTGGTACATCAGCACCCATAAACGTGGTACTTTCATGAAGGTAAGCAGTTAACATAATTCATATATTTTTCAACTAAAACAAACTAAATTCGTTGCAGTCCTTTGTGGCTGCCATGCGACCCAGTGATAAGTGGGGGCCTTCGAATCCCGAGATACGACGAGATTGGCTCATCTATAAAAGCGATTTGGTGGCGAAAAGAGCCGACAAAGCGAAATCAAATAAAATGGGTTTCTTCCGACAGAAATTGTATAATCTGTGTGGCAATAGCAGCAACTACTCCATCAATCACTGAGATTAATCATAATTTTTGTATTATGTGTATATATATAACTACTATATGTATTAACTGTCTAGGTATAATCAGTCTCCAAAGATCAGTCTCTGCCTCTATGAAGCCGTTGGACTGCTCATACACACACACACACACACCTCCACACCCCCACATGAAAGTGGCTACTTGGTCCACTTTAAGATCGAACTCTGAAATATTTAGCCCACCCGATAAATCAGATTTTTTTTTCTCTTCTTATTATTTGTACATAAAAATATTGTATTTAGTTTTAAATCGTGTTCGTTAATGTGTATTAAATTGTTGTATGATACATTAATTTAAAAAAAGATGGCGTTAAAGTTGTGAAGAAGCAGAAAATTATATTCCATTTAAAAGAGCACACAATTTACCACTTTAAAATCGCTTAACGTGGCAATAGTCTTGTGTCAAACGTGTATATTCTTATTTATAATTAAAATAAATGTAATACTTTGATTACCAAAATAAATAAATTTAAAATTTAAAAAATTTTAAATATTAAATAATTTCAAAGGGATGTTACTATGTATACAGATCTTTATATCACATTTAAACAATTTACCACATTAAAACGCAAATTTTTATTGTCAGTCTGCATACTTAAATACTTTCTATACCCAGTGCTCCATTGTTAGTAGAGGGAAGGGTATGATGTGTTTATTTAGCAGTTTGTGATTAACAAAAAACAACTTTTTTGATCACATAAAGAAGAAAGTTAAAAAGAGTACATTAAGTCAGTGAAATCTTTTGTTTTTTGCTTTTAGCGGTTTTTAAGTTTAAGTTTTTTGCTTGGAGATCTACTGAAAGTTCTGTTCGCCTGGTTATACAGCTGGAATATGCAAATTCCCAGTTCAATTCTCAGGCGAATAGAAATCCACAGTAAGATACAACATATTCTTTTCATTTGAATTAATATAATAGATAAAGTGAGCTTTTTGTGTTATTATTTTAGAGAAGCAGCCAAAAATAGAGAACTAATGACAGAGAGCTCGACAGAATATACACACAGATAGTGTTAGTGAGAGTTATCATTGACCAGCTGTTAATTCTCATTGCCTGGTATTTCTGTTAAAATTTGTGAGCTCTGCCGGCCACTGTGGCTAGCAAAAAACGAACAGCGAACAGCTAAAATTGAAGACTTTTCTAGCTGATATACCAGGCGAACAGAATCAGCAGCAAGCGACAAAATTTAATGCAAGCGTAAGTAAAGAGCGTTGTGTGCGTGAGCAAACATAAACAGTTAGAGAGTAAGCTTTTAACTCACAGCAACGAAAACGAAAATGAGAGTATTAAGCGGGAGTGCAAACTCAGAGCGACTAATTAAACTCAACAGAGTTAACAGTTGTGGGAGCTAGAACTGCTACTGCTGTAACAGCGCATGTTAATAGAAAATAATTTTAGCATGACGACCTGCTGACTTTTCTGTTTGCCTGGTATTCCACCAAGATTTACGAATGATTTTGGGCACTGGCGATCAAAAAATTCAACGAAAACGAAGATTTCACTGTGTGAATCACCCAGGCGAACAGAATAAGCAGCAAGCGACAGAATTTAATTTAAATGCATTTACAGAGCCTAAAGTGCGTGAGCACACGTAAACAGTAAGAGAGTCTGCTGTATGTTAGCGGCGCAGTTTACAGCGAACAAACACACAAACCGTTTGGCCGCTCTGTTGGCGTCCGCGAACATTCACACAAACAGCGGCAGGGATCTGTGAGCGAAGTTAGCAGAGAAAGAGCAGGAGCGTGTGAGTGTGTGCGTCGCAGCTGGCAGCGAACAAACACACAAAACGTTGGAGAGCTCTGCTAGCGTCCGCGAACATTCACACAAACAGCGGCAGGGATCTCTGAGCGCAGTTAACAGAAGAGCGGGGGTGAGTGTGGGAGTGTGTACGCCGCAGTTGGCAGCGAACAAACACACAAACCGTTTGGCCGCTCTGTTGGCGTCCGCGAACATTCACACAAACAGCGGCAGGGATCTGTGAGCGAAGTTAGCAGAGAAAGAGCAGGAGCGTGTGAGTGTGTGCGTCGCAGCTGGCAGCGAACAAACACACAAAACGTTGGAGAGCTCTGCTAGCGTCCGCGAACATTCACACAAACAGCGTAGTTAACAGAGAGAGAGCGTGGGTGTGAGAGTGGGCTGCGCAGTTGGCAGTGAACAAACACACAAACCGGTTGGGCGCTCTGGCAGCGTCCGCGAACATACACACAAACAGCGACAGGGATCTCTGAGTGCAGTTAACAGAGAAAGAGTAGGAGAGTGAGAGTGTGTGCGCCGCAGTTGGCAGCGAAAAAACATAAGAGAGTTAAGATAAGAGAGAGTTAAGAGTATATATTCTTGATCAACATCAATAACCAAGTCGACATAGCCACTCCCGTCCGACTGTCCGTCGGTATTGTATCTGAAATATCCGTAAATGAATTAAAAGAGTGTTGGGTGTTATTTTTTCATACAAAGCCCTTTATTATGTTAAAATTTTTCAATTTTTCTCATTAATTATTAATTTACAATTTTACTTAATTTGTTTGTTTCTTTGTTTATTTGTTGTTTGTTGTTGTTGTTCATGTTCATCCCATTTTGTTTATACATATATAATTTTTGTTTCTGTAATTAATTTATTTTTTATTTAATTTTGTTTGCTTTTCTTTTTCTGGGAATTGTGTACATTATAACAGTACATCAATTGATTTATGTAATGGGTAAATTTGCTATAAATAGTGGGGGAATCCTTATGAGGTAAATGCTTAATGAGCAAAAAAAAAATCAGATCAGTTTATACTACAATACATACATATGTATACAAAATAACAAATCGTAAATCTAATAAACATTCTTAAAATTCATATCCCAAATACATATTTTTTTTTGTTTAATTTTTTGTTGTTGTTTGTTTGCATTTAGTAATTGTTTTTAGTATTTCTTTTGTTTTTTTTTTTTTTTATTTATTATTTTTAACTCTTGTTTTTATTTTTGAAGTATTTTTGTTGTATGTTTTTTTTGTCAATCCTTTGCCTTCGATTTTCTGTTCTGAACTTTCTTTTATGCGTTTAAGGACTATATTTAATGTCTCCTTGTTTGTGTGTGTGTGTAAGTGTGGTTGTGTGTGTGTAAGTGTCTCTGTGTGTGTGTGTTTGTTGTATGTTTGTTTTTTTTTAATTAATTTGTTTTTATTTTTTTAATCGTAAAATACTAATTTAGCAAATGTAGGCACCCTAAATATTAAAGCTTTTGCAAAACACGGTTCCTCGATAAGATAACAATATTAATTTAATTATAATTTAAATATACAATACCGTTAATTCAAAATAAACTATTTGTTTAGCCACTGAATTGTATGTAAATTACATTCTTTTTTTTTGTTTGGTATTTTTTTTTGGGGAGTGGGGTTTTTAGTATTTTTTTTCAGGGGGTTTTCTTTTAGCATTTCTTTTAGAAACTTGTATTTGTTTTTCTTTAGGTTTTAATTTAATTGTTTATTTTAAGTACATTAGTTTTTAGCATTTAACTTAATTGTTCTTTTTTCCCTTTTCGTTTAAGTTTTGCGATTAGTTAATTTTCTTTTCTTTTTCTTTTTTTTTTTTTTTTATTAAACTTTACGTTCTTATTTCTTGTTCATTTCCGTTTCATTTAAATGTTAATAAAAAATTGTTTCGCGTTTGTTTAGTATTTTTTTTGTTTTTTGTTTTCTTTGTTATTGTTTAGTTTAACAAATAAATGTTATGCTTAATAAATTGGTCTTTGCTTCGGCTTTCGTTCAACTACTGAATACATTATATACTTAGAATACATGTAAAGTCAAATATGATCTTTTTTTTGGTTTTTATATATAGTATAGTATATAGTATGGTTTGTTGTTCTGTTTGTTGACCTCTTTGAACATGTACATACATGTATATTGTATATGTATATAACCCATTTTATTTTATCTTTTTTTTCAGTTATTTATTTATTTTTTAAGATTTTCTTCTTTCCTTTTCTATGCCGTTTGTCCGTTTTTTAGGCCGGATTTCTATTTTGTTCTATCGCTGTGTAAATATACCAAAAGTTTCATGTTGTTGTTGCTGTTGATGTGGTTGTTGTTGTTGCTGTTGTTGCTGTTGTTGTTGGATCGTAGTGAAACTCAATTGGGAAATGGAATCTTTAACTGAAGCTGTGCAACACTTTGTGTTTTTCGTAGTACTCCGTGTGTTTCATGTTTCGCTGTAGAGAAGAACACACACACACACGCACACACGCATACACACACATGCACACTATGTTATTTGCGGTACTATCAAATACACAAACACACACATACACATAGACACAGTTACATACATAAACACAGACACAAGCTGCACATAGGACATACAGTGCACAGTGGGTCGCATGGTCAAATGTGTGGGCAAATTAACCAAAACTATATATAAGTGCCAAAACGAACGCTAGCTCGACTGGCAAATACCCTGCACTAAAATTCTATTCTCCATATTTTCGAAAAACTGTAGAAATCTACTGGGAATTTAAAACATTCCTATACATTTTTTTACAGGGTATTTGAAACTTGTGCTTTTTATTGTTCTGCTCGCTCTCTTTCTATACATACGCCTAACTGTGTTGCTATTGAAGATTTTGAATATCGTAAATTTGATTTAATTTTCAGCTTGTCGCATTTTCGACACACTTTGTCCCACTGTGCGTGGGCACAGTTTGTGCGACTCGAGTATTGGCATAGTCGGAAAATGTTTATATTCTCATTTCGGTCTTTTTTGTGGGCTTCAGCTAAATGGATTTGGGTTTTTGGGTATTTTTTTTGGTATTAGTTTTGGTATTTTTTGTTTTGTTTTGAATTTTTGTGTATAATAAAGACCTGTCTTGAATTTTCGGTCCCTCATATCAAAGTTTTTTGGTTTTCGTTTTTAAATTTGGTAAATTTTTTTTTTTTTTGGTATTTATTTGGTATTTTTTTGTTGTTGTGTCTGTTTTCTTGCGTTCTGTTTCAAGGTATTGTGTGTTATAGGAAACCGGTTCAAACGGGAGAATGTTTTACGGTATTTTCGTATAGTATAAGTTTTGTTCTTTCAAGAATTTCATGGAGTGATTTGAAACCCAAATGTGCATTTTTAGTACATAATATTAAAGCTGGGCGTAGTTTGTTTCATTATCGTCATTAGTTTTGTTTTCTCTAAATTTTCGACTCAGTTGGTGTGTTCTCTTGTCCACTGTGTTTGTATGTATGTACGTGTGTGTGTGTGGGTGTGTGTATGTTTTTTTTTTTATATACTGTGATAAAGCTATTTTGACAGCAGTCTTGAACGTTCATTTCAATTTAAATATTCAATATTATAAATAGGTATACATTTTTAAAGGATTTGTTTACTTTCGTTCTTTTTTTCTTATGTTTTTTTTAGGTATTTTTCCTTAAGTATTTTTTTTTTTGTATATATTTTTAATATGTTTCCGAATCATTGATGGACTTACTGCAATTAAGAATTATTTTTTTATTGTTTAGAATTTGCTAATTATCTCGTTCTACTAATTGAATCAAGCGATACACAACTGTCAAATTTGGGGGCGTGGGGGCGTCGAATCTACGCGCATTACAGAGTTGCCAGATCAACCGGAAAGCGATACGAATTAAAAAAAAAAATACAACTATCAAATCAAATTTGTAACTAATTTATTTGTTATGGATTCTGATTTGGAATGTGCTAATTTTTTTTTATTACGAGACAAATAAGAAATGAATTTTGTTAAATTTTTCTTGGTATTTTTAGGTTTTCTTTTTTTTTTTTTTTGGTTTTAGTTCTGATCGAAGTACTACTACTTATTGGGGTTTTCGATCCATTCTGAATCCCTGGATTTTTTTGCGGCGGCAACTTGGCATGTTCGATTGGGGAATTCAGTTTCAACGACTCGTTTGTTGAACCTTTTTTTTTGTTTCTTTCTGTAGTTTAATTTTTTTTTTTTTTTTTTTTTTTTTTCTTTTTGGTTTTTGTTTAGCGACTTGCCTAAAAGCATTTATAGTTATGCGTTTTAAATTTCTCACGCTATATTTTTTTTGGTATTTTTATTTAGTATTTTTGTTGTTGTTAAATTTGTTTAGTTTTAGTTCATTTACCTATTAAAAAAAAAATTAACTTCGATGCTCTCAGTTAATACTTTATAGTATGTCTATGCATTTCCTTTTAGAATCTTTAGAAAACTTACGTAGCTCGGCCACTCTGCTATTAACTACTCTAAATTAATCATTTATCTGTTACTAACTTAATTCCTTTTAATTTTTATTCCTTTTTATACTTATGTCAACTATTTTGTATATTAAATTGAATTAGTTTTTGTTGCTGTTGTTGCTTTAATCTGATTTTATTATTATTTAAATATTTTACAAAAATTCCATTTAACTTTTTTTATATTTTTATTTTTTATCGTTTTTAGGGTGTTTTTTATTTTGTTTACTTTACTATAATGTTATGTATCTCGTACCTCTCTCGAAAGCTAGTCAGGTTCTTAATTGAGTTTTATAATTCTTGGTTTTGGGTTCGTTTCTTCTTTTATTTATATAAAATTTAAAGCCAGAGCTAGTATTTAGTATGTATGTAAATGTGGTACAATTTCCATTAAAACAACAACATTTAAGTTGAGTCTCCTTAAGTACATACAACAATTAGAATACTCGTATTAACTTTTTTTTGTATTTTTTTTCGTATTTTTTTTTGTTTTACCTTTTTGCACCAGAATACAACCAACACATACACACACACACATGCACTCCATTTTCACACACATACTCTAGGAATTTTGGAACTATGAGTGGTAAACAAGTCTCTATTGAAGCAGTTAATATATAGTATTTCTTGATACTTCAGTTTGATTTGATATAGAAGATTTTTGTAGCCAATTTTGATTTAAAATGAACAGGAATTTTAGTTTTCAACTTCGGACTGTAGACTTGATATTTGGTAATGGTGAAATGGAATTTTTATAGGCATATTTTTAGTATTTTTGCGGTATTATTTGATATTTTTTCGGTATTTTTGCAGTATTTTTGCGGTACTTTTAACACTTTGAGCGTTGGTTGCGTTTGTGGGCTTAGTGGTGGGGGAGGGGGGACCTATTCAATCAATCATTCTTGAGGTTGCAAGTCATAATTTTGAATATTTTCATTGTAGTATCTTTGATGCTATGTAATTCTGTTTAGTATTTATTTGGTATGCGTTAAAAATTATGAATAATATCCTAGACTTAGAAAAAAATACATCTGTTTTTCTGTTTTCTTTTTTTGGTATACATATATATAACTATATATGCATATATATACATAGATATAGGTATATATATATAGGTTATATATATATGTATATATGCTAACGTTTGACTTTTTGTTTCTCATTTCGAAGAGGCTTATTTACAAAAGGCCGATTTCGAAACTAAACTTGTAGAATTACTAATATTACTATTACTTGTATTATTCGTAGTGTTATTATTAGTACTATTATTACTATTACTACTATTATTGCATACACGTTCTCTCTTTCTTGTAAACTTATTCTCGATCTTTGAGGCAATCGATGTAGTCGTCGTCGTCGTCATCGTCGTGGTCGTGACATTTGTAACGCTATCGCTAGCCGATAACGTCATCGTCATCGTCATCGGTATGGTTATCGATCTAGCCAATGAACGATCTATATCCTGATCGTTAGTACCGTTCGTCAGGGATTCGACATCCTCGGGTATGCCAGCTGGTATGCTAATGCTCTCGACGATACGATGATGCGTATGCGAATGCGTATGCAAATGCGGATACGGCTGCGGATACGGATACGGATACGAATAGTTATACGCTGGCGCATAACGATTATGAACCGGTCGATGGGTCAGTTCATAGAGTTCCGTTTCCGCTTCCATTGTCAACGTTGGTGACTGCAGACGCTGCCTCAGCGTTGTTTCGATCAGAGTTGGTGACATGGACTTTGACATGGGCATTGGTATTGGTATTGTGTTTGGTGCTGATTTTGGTATTGGTATTGACGTAAATGTTGCGGATGTGGATGCGATTGCGTTTGCTGATACTGATGCTGATGCTGATGCGGATGCTGATGTATTTGATGCTGGTATTGACGTAGCTCGTGTCGGCCTTATTGTCAGCATCTCGATGTTAATCACGGAGTTGGAGCGCTCTCTTTCTGATATTCAGCTGCCGTATTTGTTGGAAGATGCGTAGCTATTAACTGCAGATCCATTTGATGGCATGTGAGTATCAGGCACTAAATGTGGTGTTCTACTAGATATAGGTGGCAAAATAGGGCTTGTTGGCCAATGGTAAGTAGCAGCGGCGTTATTGGATGAGGGTACACTTCTATGCAAAAAGCAGTATGTTAATATACTCAATTAATCAGCTTTCCAAAAACCGTTTTCAAATTCAAAATTTTTTTAATTCAAAATTTTAATTTAAATTCAAATCATTTAATATACGTAAGTACATAATTATAATTATTTTTAATGGATGTGTGTGAGCTCGATCAATATGTCTATCAACAAAATAATGACACTATCTAATGATTTATAAGCAATGATTTAAAGTTTTTTTTTTAATTTTTTTTTTTTTTTTTACAAAATGCAAATTGATAGCACTCACATCCACTCTGTTTTTTTTTTTTATTTTATCAATCACATGAATCTTGCATAGAAGAAAATGCTACAGGTCACGGAATTTGGTTTGGTTTTGGTGTCTCTCTGGGGATTTCTACTCTACAAATGGACTCATACACTCACACAAACGACTTGCTAGCTGAATTCCACTGAACTTAAGCGAATTAAAGCAAAATGTTGTATTTTTTAGTCATTTTGTTAACTCAATTTTCTTGAGAAACATTTTAAATAATTTCCTTTTCTTGTTTGGCTTCTTAAAGTTTCCAAATAGTTGACAAAAAATCAGATTTTCTATAATTTTTTTAGGGTACACTTAGGTTTAAATAAATATGCTTAAAAGCTGAACTTTTGGTAAAGTAAAATCTACTTAAACTCTGTTTTTACCACTAATTTTTAAGAGCAAACTGTTTAAATAAATGTATAGCATAATTTAAACACAAGTTTATTAAGTATATAGTGCTTATGACTAAACAAAAATGATGTTTTGCAGTGGGGACTGTCCACTTAACATTTAAGTGCTGCCAACTTATGCACACAGTGTTGCCAAACTTCACATGAGAATGAGAAAACATCACGTAAACATTACAAATGCATTTCATCAGTGGAATTCAACTAGAAGTTCATTCAAATGGCAAATGATTATTTATGAAAATTGTGAGCAAATGCATGAAATGTTAAGAATTGTGAATGATCAAGTTTAATTGAATTTTTGCAATTGCTTTAAGCTTGAGAGTTGTGGTGGAAAACTTACCTAGAATGTGGGAACAGCATGGGCGTTGTGTTGAACATGGATGGCGTGGTCGGTTGTTGCATCGGTTGTATGGCCGCAGCGGCCGTGTCCGGATGCAAGAAGTTGCGACGTTGCTCGATCCGCTCCTGATGTTGGGTCAGACAGCGCGATAACAGATCTGGCAGGCTCTCCATGTGCTCCTAACGCAGAAATTACAAGTTTATATTGGATTATTTTTAAATTAATTGGGACACTCACTTGCAAACTCTGCATTTTGTCCTCCAGATTTGTAAGGCGCTCCTCGATGGCATCCTGTCGACTCGACATATCCGATATTATCTCATAGACTGTATTTTGTGTCTGTATTGTGTGTGGGAGTTTTTTTTTTTTTTATTTTTTTTAAATATTTTTTGTGTGTTTGTTGTGTACCCAAATTAAAATATTATTTATATTTATTTATGTAGTAAATAAGGTGTATTGCAAATGGATTGTTAGCTACCTTGGCCATATCGGTTATTGTGTTTGCGTTATCCATTAGTTTGCGTTGATCCATTTTAACTTTTCGCAACCTATTTGGCAGTATTGGAAGAATCATCAAGGTCAATAAAGAATGTTATTCATGTAGAACGCGTTGCACGTGTCAAACACAAATTGTGTTTTTTTATTTACTGCATTTTTTCGTAATTGAAAATTCTTTTCAAATAGCTGAAAATAACATTTTCCATTCGTTTCTCAACGAATCTGCGCAGAAATGTCATTTTCAGCGCATCAAATTAGCTTGGCAACTGCTTTGAAGCGGACCACAAATTTTGTGTAAATAAACATAATTTTTTTTTTAAATAAATAGTGGGTGTGATTTGTTTAAAACATTTTTTGTTGTGCCATTTAAAATGTGTGTTAACGAATAAATGCATATTTATTATATATTTTTACTCTTTTCTTTTACGTTTTATTAGTTTTTTGTTTGTTTCAGTTCGGTTTGGCGTTAAGATTGCAGAAAATCGTATCGAAAAATATCCAAAGAGAAATTTAGTTTTACACATAAATACTAACTGATTTCGCTTGAACATAATGCATACAAGTGGGTAGATTAATAAAAAGCTCGTGCTTAGAGCTTAGCGAAGCTTTCAAGGCTTCTCCAAGCTGCATGGCTACATGAAAGTATAGTGAGAAATCTACATAAAAGCGACGACAAAAGAGTCGTAATGTATGATTAATGTATGAGTTACTAAATAACGATTTTATATACAATCTATATATAAGTTTATATATAGAGTTTATTTTTTTTTTGGATGTTGATATTTTCTGATATGAAATTCTGTAAAATTAACGCTGCATGCTAGGTAAAAGTGGCTAGTTTTCGGTATTATCATAACGTAAAAACAGGGCTTTACAACCTATTTACAGGCTAGTAAAACGAGTTCAATCATTTAAAATTTGACATACATAGTTAGGATGTATATATATATAGATATATATATTTTTGTTTAATATATATATGTATATTAATTTTAGTTGCTTTCTTGCACTGATTTATAATTCATATTGTTTGCTGGTTATTATGCTATTTACATTTGTTAAGTATTATAAGCAGACTTTTTGGCATTCACATTTATTGGTATATAAATATATAGTATATATATATATATATATATATATATATGACCCTAGAAATCTGAACCATAACGTTAGTTAGTATTATTATATTTTGATGTGCTAAGCATTGTAATTCCATGGGAATTTTGTTAATTATAAGCTGGGAACTACTCAACGAATGTTCTTTGGTTAGTTAAACGAATTCAGCACGAACATAAAGCACAAGATTATTCCCCGGTATTCACATTTTTATATAGCATACTTTTCAGCGCAATGTATTCAATCACCTGGCGAGTACTAGAAATTGCTAGAAATTGCTCTATTACTGAAGAGAAAGCTAGAAAACGTTTAAAGGGTAGTAGAAAAAGGAAAAACAAAATTACATGTTGAGGATGTCTGAATGGTTCACGCGATTTGCGGAATTTGAGAACACGCTTGCGCTGAAAAGTATGCTACATAATTAATAAGTTGAATACAAGTTGAAATGTTTGTTGTATCTATATTATGCATACGAGTACTTTTTCATTTCTTTTTTTTTTCCAGAGAGAAAAGGGGCGTGACAGCTGACACACACATACACACACACACAGAAACGCACACGCACACGAAACACACACATGGAGAGACGGTACAAAGACACAAGACACACGTAACTAAAGTATACAAATTTGTTGTAATGTGATTGTATGAATGGAATTAACGAGTTGCCATCCTTTTTTGTGGAGGGGGTGAGGAGGGACTTGTGATCAAAACTTGCTTAGCAGTTATTTCATGGCTATATGGCAGATCTATGAACTGTTCAAAGCGTTAAACTATATAAAGATTTGCTCTTCTTTAACTTTAACTTCTTCTTATTTCTCTGCTTATCACATTTTATCGGATATTTGCGGAATTAGTTTTCGATTTCAGGTTACAGTACATTGTTTTTTTTTCGATATTTTGTTGAAGGATTTCGTTACTTTTGAGTTTATTTTAGTTTGTATTTTTTTTGGTATATTTTTTTTTTGATTTGTTGGTGGTTCTGACAGTTAGTTGATGTTGATAGATCTCTAAAAATACTCACGCATATATAGCTAGAAGGAACTTTCTTTGGTGGGTTCTTACACGGCCGGGATTAACCCGTTTTACTAGTCTTGTATGTTTGTAAATGAGCCAAGTTTCACGAAGAACATTCGCCGCAGCATTTTTCAGCTAAATTTTTATGAGAAGAAATGAATACAAAGTTATTAGAGTAAAAGTGGCATTCTGTGTATTATGTGGTTTGCTTTCTACGAGTACAATTTGAACAAACTATACCAAAATCAAACCGTCATCGAATTTACTTTCATAACGCGACGCGAACAAATTTCAAAACAAAATTCAATTTATTATAAAAAAGTTTGGATCTGCGTAGATCCATGAAAGATAATGATTTTTTTTAGATATATACACTCGGCAAAGTTGGAGCAAAAAAGAGCGAGAAAAAGAGAGAGAGAGAGAGAGAGCGCGGGAGCCAGAGAGACAGCGCGAAATAGCGTACTCGTAGTTATTTTCTTTTCTTTAGTTTTTGTGAGGTTATGTGTGAGCAGGTGTAACTGTAGTTGTAACTGTAGCTATACAGATGGTGCCGGTAGTATATATAAATATATATATTTATATAGATATATATATATATGTAAAATGGTGCTTTGGAGACGATCTATACCCTTTTTGTTAACTGCGTGTCCATCATGAAGTTGTGCACATGCTTCTCGGCACGGGTCAGCTCCAGTTTACGGGATACGACGGCCACAAGTAGCGCCGTGCAGCCGGCTCCCTGTAAACGATAATAGATCGGGGATCAGTAATTATATGGTATATTTATTTTCTAGTGATCTCAATTGATTGCGTACAATACAAGCGCACAGTTCAATCAATTTAGATAACATTTTCTTTTTTTTTTTTTTATGGATTCAGTTAATTTGTGTTTTTTTTTTGATTGGATTATACATTCAAAATGGTAGTTAAAAGTCCAGAACTTGTTGCTTTCAATATTTATGTTATTCTTCTGCTTCTTCTCATTGCTTTATTTATTCGTTTTGATTTTTTTTTTGGTCGATTTAAAGTTTGTTGAGTACGAAGAAAACGACTAAATGATTGACTGAGTGAATGAATGCATGAATGAGTAAGTGAATGACTGAGAGTGAGTGCTAAATGTATTCGAAATGATGTCGCACATTAGTCAATATATAATAGTTATGTAAAAGTTTTTGGTTTTTTTTGGTATTTTTTTTTTTTTTTTTTTTTTTTTTTTAGTTTATTATCAAGTTTAGTTAGTTAAGGTATTTGTAGCATAGAAGAAAAGTCAGAATCAGAATCAGAATGAGAATCAAAATATATGCGATCTCAAAGTTGTACATATCTATATGTATTACAACAGTTAGAACGGTATTTATTTGGCAGATAAGTACAAACACACATACGTAACGATTAGCTAGAGAACAAAGTTTTTGGAAAAATGATAAGCACACAATTCAGGAGGTTAGTTAAGTATCTTGTAATTCGATAGTAGTATTTTTTTTTAGTATTTAAGTAGTAGTATTTTTTTTTTTTTGTATGACAATTTCAATTAAGGACTACGACATGATCAATATGCATGTAAAAAGGTAGTCAACGACAGAGATAGAGACAGTATAGAGTGTAGAGATAGAGATAGTTTTAGAAAAAAGGGAGAGAGAGAGGGAGAGAGAGAGAGAGTGGCAGTTGTGTGTGATTGGCTGGTGTGTTAAAACGTTTCAATAGTCCTCAAAAATCGATTGATCAAGTCAAGGAAACGTCTTGCCTAAATTCGCGACATGACGATATGAACGATATGAACGGAAAACGGAAGTATAGCTCGTTCGCAGTACGACAATGATATACAATGGTAGTTATATATGACATAATACATGACATAAGTACTTCTATATGGGTACTACGTTAAAGGTATACAGCTAAGGGTACATTTGCGATTTGGTTGTGATTAGTTGAGCATAATATTGGGTACAATTTTTGGTATTTTCTAATTTTTTTTTGTAGTTGTATTTTCGTATGCGGGAATGTCATTATATACATGTGAATTTCAAGCCCGATTTGCTTTGGGAAAATGATAAATATGTTTGATACTTTTTTGTTTGATTTTTTGAAGCTTTTTTTTTATGTGTGTGCATATATATTTTGTATCTATATAAAGGGTTTGGTATTTTTTTTTTTAAATTTATTTTTATTTATTTTTTTTTGTTTTTTTTGATTTTTTTTTTTTTGGTTTTGTTGTTGTTAAAAACTCACCATTATTCCTGTACTGACAGCGATACCACGTCCACAGTACGTATTCGGAACAATATCACCGAAACCAACACTCAAAAATGTTATCGCTATCAGCCACATTGCATTCAAAAGATTCGCATGCTCTTCATCATGAAATCTGTTGCATTATTTGTTCCATTTTGTCGAGATATGCATATATTTTTATGAATATATATATGCATATATACGTAAGTATATATTTATTTTTTTCGGTATTTTTTGTGGTATTTTTTCGGTATTTTTGTGGTATATTTTTTGGAAATTATTTAATTGTGTTTTCGTTTTCGTATTCATATTCGCAAATACGCGTTTTTCGATTCAAGGGCAATAAATAATATACGTATTTATTACGAGTCAACGCACGCAGCGCGTGTTTTCAGTATTAAATGAAAGGGAAAGAGAGATAGAGAAAAATATCGTATTGTTTTGGCTTAATATACACAAAAACAAACATATAATGTAAAAATATATATTTATCAAAATTAAAATTAAAAGTTTTATTTTTTTTTTATTATACTTATATACTTAATGTATATTTTAAAAGCTCCAAACGACAAACGATCAGTTAAAAAATAATAATATAATAACAATAACTATTGAAACACAAACGGAACATAACACAAATGCTAGAAAATAAATAAAAAAAGAGAAATAAAAAAAAAAGAGAAATAAATGAAATAAAGCATTAAATTATATATTTATCAGTTGTACCAAACTGAGCGGTTTAGTCAAGTTGAACTGATGACGGGCATAAAAATGTTAGAAAAATGCAACTAGAGATTAAGTCAAAAGTATTTTTTTTTTTTTTTTTTTTTTTTGAAAAAGGAACCGTGAAGACACATACAGTGGAGTTCAAGTTGAGATTATGCATAAAATATATGTATATATATATTTTATTAATTTGTTTTCTATAGAGGACAGCGACGTAATTGATTGAAATTAATCATTTAAAGTTTAGAGTTTTGGTATTTTTTTTCCATCAAAAAAATGTCATTTGCTTGATAGTTTTGGATTTTTTTTTTTTTTTTATTGATTGCGAAACATTTGAGTGCGAAACATTTTGTAGAGGTGACAATTGAAATTGCACATGGTATTGTCTAAATATATACAGACTCACACATACACTCTCACACACACACGCACACACAGAGACATATACATTGACATATTTAGGGAGAGAGAGAGAGAGAGAGAGAGAAAGAGAGAGATCTGTTTATATACATGTACATGGAAATGAGCTGTCAAAAAGGATTTGTTGCCGAAACTCAGAAATGTGTGACTCTGCCAAGAGATTGTACTAGCTCACACACACAGACACAAGCACACACACACACAGACACACACTTACGCACACATACGCACAATCAGAGATGTAGCTAAAACAAAAATAGTGATAAAATACATATACATACATATATATACATACATTTCAATGTGTAGCTGTGGCGGTGTATGTGTGTGTGTGTGTGTGAATATGTGCTATATATATTTTTATATATAAACAGTTCAATGTATGATTGTATAGAGTCGGAAAGTAATGTGGAATGAATATGTTTGTATTACTGCGATAAACACCAAACACGATTTATGCATGAATTGCTCTTGTCGGTGGTTCTTGTGGCATTGGTGTTGGTGGATATACACATATATAGATATATAGATATATATATGTATATTTAGCTGCTTCTATGATGATTTACAACAGAATCTTAGTATTTTGTTGGGGGGTTTTATATACGATATATGTTGTATATAGCTTCGTTTATGGAATGAACTAAGCCCGCGAAATGCCCTAATTAGCTAAAAAATAACTTGCTTTTTATTTAAATACCGTTTTGGCAATACACACGCACACACCAGCACAGTGTGTGTGTGAGTGCGTATTTGTATTATTTATTTATTTAGTTTTAAATCTTGTTGATATGTAATTCGTATGCATGTGTAACGTAGCGTATACGTAACGTACTTGTAAATGATGTTATTGTTGTTGTAGTAGCTGTTGTTGTTGTTGTTGTATATGATATTCATTACATACTTATGCTGTGTTAACATTCGTCTGTTCTGCTAACTTTACTGTTACTGTTGCTGTTAATGTTATGCTTACTGTTACTGTTATGCTTGCTGTTACGGTAACAGCTTGCTGTTACTGTTCTGGTTCTGGTTTTATTATGTTTTTAATTTTATTTTATTTTTTATTTTGTATACACAATTTTTTTTTCATTATTATTTTTTTTTTTTGGTTTTTTCTAGGTAGAATACTTACCACCATGCCGCAGGTGAGGGTTATACCGCGTCCACAGTATGTGTTCGGCACGATGTCGCCATAACCGACACACAGAAATGTGATGGCCGTTAGCCACATGGTGTTTAGCAAATTCGCGTGCTCCTCATCGTGGAACCTTCGATTATCGATGATCGATTATCGATTATATATCAATTGGTTCGATAGTTCAATCGTTCATATATTTTCGTATTCGTTTTGTTATCGGTTATCGGTATCAGAGTGCAGTTCAGTTGGCAGTATACATACATACATTCATGCGTATATATATATCCATATATGTCCGAATATATACACACATATATTTCGATACATATACAGACAGGTTTATCGATTATGTGCGTTTTTTATTTATTTGTAGTTGTTGATGTTGTTGTTGTTATTTTAATAGTTATTAAACATTTTATAGATTTTTGGCATTGCGAGTATATCATATATCATATATATATATCGGTATTTTTTTTGGTATTTTTTTTATCGGTATCGGTATATATTTAGTATTCGAATGCATATGCGTTTTCAAGTTGATAAAAATTGGTTCGGTATTTTTTGTAAGTTCATAAAGAATTTTTTTTTTTTTTTGGTATTTTTTATGTTTTGGTTTTCAGATTCAGATTTCATTTTGCAATTTGTGGATACAGAAGTAGGGTGAGAAGTGGAGTAAACAAATAAACAGATGTGAAATTATGTGAACATTTTTGTTGTTGTCATTTTGGTATTTTTTTTTTTTTTTTTGGTATTTTTTTGAAAAAGGAAAACAAAGAAATAACAAATAGTACAATATATTTTTTTTGTTTGCTTTTTGCATGGAATCAAATCGGTTTAATAACTGTTAATTTTTTGTTTTCATTTTTTTTTTTGATAGATAATTTTTGTTCATAATAATTAAGTATTACACAAATCGAAACATAGAATCATAAAATATATATATTTATATTTTACATAAATATCAAATCAAATACGAATGAAGTACGAATAAAAAGAAACGAAAAAATTTATATATATTTATATGAAAAGTAAAAGAAAAAAGTTGAAATAGAAGGAACAGAAGAGAAACCAAAGAATATAGTAGAAAGGAATCAAGTTCTGAATAGAATAGAGGATAACCGGGTACGAATATATACGTATATACATACATATATAATATATATAGAGATATATGTATATGACAAGATTCAGTTAAAGAAAATATTATTGAAAGTTTAGGTAAAAGTTGAAGTTGAAAAAGCTTTGCACAAGCTGAAGAAGGATGAAAATGTAGACAGTTCGTAATGCGTATGTATACGGTCACTCTAATATGTAGTATGGTACTACACTTATCTTCCCCTTTCTTGACTTTACTAATTGGTCTAACTGACTAACTGACTGACTGACTGGAATTACGACATGTGAGACTCACAAGAGCTTCAATTAGGCTGAAGGATGACCCGTTAAATACACACACACAAGCACACACACGCGCGGCAAAGGTAAAAACCGAAACAAAATGGCGTCCTGAGTGCACCTGCAACCTGAGTTACTAGCTACTAAATGCTGTCGCCTGTGGCAGCTCAAGCGCCGCTTGAGTGCTCATAATGAGCATTCTACACTTAACAACGACGGGGTGTATCTCCGTGTGTATGGGTGTGTGTATGTGTGTTTGTCTAAGTGTTTGTGTGTGTGTCTGAAAGCTGATGCTGGGGTTACGTGTGGCAAGCTAATGAAGCCGAGAAGCTGATGAGCAAATAAAATGATAACTAACTATGTACTGAACTCGCATTTATGTTACTTTCAGCTAAGTACGTGTGTGCAGTGTTGGTTAACGTTCGCACACGCACACCGTACGGTGTGTACTTGTATTTGTGGTCTGGTGTGGCAAGCAAATGTCAAAATGTCTCTTTGATGGCCCTCGACAAACAATGAAAAAAAAGGAGCAAAAAAATAAAGGAAGAAAAATACCGAGCGCCGCTTTGCCCCGAGCCGCTTTTCATTAAGTTTTCCCCCCCAAACACACACACAAACACACACACACATTCATACACTTTTCTTTTCTTTGCTGCCTTATGCTTTGCCTTTGGTTTTGTTCAAGTATTTGCTTGTTTCGTGCATAATTGGTATCGTTATCGTTATCGTTGTCACTATGCCTGTTTGGTTAGTAGTTAACAAATAGCATGCGATTTTCAGTTCCCACTTAGTACTTAGTAGATATGTAGATAAATATATATGTATATGTTTCTCAAAATTCTTATAAATACATATACACATACAATCACACATACATACACATACATACATATACATAGATACGTTTAGCTTACAAAACACAAACATACTCGCACTTATAGTTAATTATTGATTGAAACATAAGTAAGCAAAGTTTTCAAACGTTTTAATCGGAAAAAAATAGAAATGATCGATTTCCGCGATTGTTAAATACTCTTAGCACTTGTCATCTGTTTGTCAATCATGCAGTTTTATCGATAGCAATCGGAAAGCGAACGTAGTGTAGTTCTGAAATTGTGTTGCCTACTTTTAGGCTGTCTAATAAAATTGGAATACCTTTATTGAAACGCTGCACTTTCGTTTTTAAACAAAATTAATATTTATTTGTATACTTTTAAATATTTTTTTATTTAAACAAATTGGATTTTTAAGCTCAACATTATCTACTATTTATTTTAAATGAGTTTTGCAAAATAGTTGCTAAAAGATTTTCTATTTATTGTTGTAAATTATGGGATCAATTGTTTTTAATTTCCTACTATAGCATAAAAATTACGTTTTTCTAAAATTGCGGTATTCCCAAGATTTTTTTTTTTTTTTTTTTTTTTTTTGCTTAGCAGCTTAAAAGCAAAGTTGGCACAAAGGTGCTACCTTCTCTAAAGAGAGCTGCTGCATCACAGCTATTTGAGTTGCTTCAAACCCTTATTAATTGGATTATCATAAGAAACTAGTCAGTACTAAATTTAAATTTGACTCTTGGTCCAAAAAACCTATGCTACTCATAGTAAATTTTGACTATCGACTAGTTAACAAATCATTTAAATATTTTCTTCATAACTTTAAGTGAATTTCATCATGCCGAAGCTTAACTATGATTTCCTTAAGTAACTAAAATTGAAGTATAAGAGTTCAAAAACAAAAAAGAAAATAAACACACGTTGATAAGACGATAAAAAAGTAGGTAAGTAATAGTCTTACAAAAATATATAGCAGAGCAATGAATGAAAATGCAAAGTATAAGAATACACTAAGACTCACAGGCATTCGGATGTTCAAAAATTGTTTAATTTGAAAATAACTGCTTTCAAATTTAAATAGTTAAACTGTTTGTAAATTTCGTAAAATCTGCTACAAAAATGGATTCGAATAAAACAACATTTAGATTTATATATTAATATATGTATAATGAATGGGCAAACTTTAGCTAAAAAAAACAGAAGAAGAAAAATAAAATGGATTACAAGAAAAAGAAATGATAAAAAAAGAGAAAAATGCATAACAATTTGTTTGTGTTGTGTAGAGGAATCAAAAGATCTTAATAGTATATAAATATATATATATATATGGAGGTAGTATATATGGGCAGACTTTACACAAATTGCACAAGTTGTAGACAAAATGTGCTGTTTATCCTTAATATAATCGCATGTTGTTGTTGCTGCTTTTTCGTTTGCTACTTTTATATTTTTTTCTTGTCTTGTCTTTAGCGAACCCAAAATATATTCACACATGTCCATTTATGTGTTGTATAAAGGCAGAACGACAGATGATAATCATCGCTTACGTTTCAGAAATAGGATCAAAAAAAAAATAAAGGCGAAGGAAAGAAAAAAAACCGGAGCCAAAAGATGTAAAAAAAGAAGGCAAAATGAATCGAAACGAAACGAAAGTGAAGTGAAGTGAAGTGAAGTGTGGGAAAAGGCCGAGAGAAAAAAAATGAAAAAGAGCTGTAAACGATACACACACCGTTTTTGGTAAAAGTATTGAAAGGACGTCACAGAAGGACACGCATTAGCGATGGTATTTCATTATAAAGCTGATGCGGAGCAGGGGGAAGCGGGCTAGAGGCTATGACCGCGGGGGAGTTGGGTTTGAGCAGTGAAAGCTAGTGAAAGTGACACGAGTAGCATTTGCCACGTCATGAGGGCCTAGCCAAAAGGTCGTAGGCCAAAAAACACAAGACACTAACGGATGAAAACAACAAACAAATAGAGATAGAAACAACAAAACAGATAAACAAAAAAGGGAATAAAAGGAAAGGAAAGGAAAGAAATGAAATGAGAACGACACAAGGAAAACCGAAATGAAAAGTCAAGCAAAGTAGTGTGTGGGAGAAACAAAGAAAGATAGACAGAAAGACAGAAAAACAGATGAAAAAAAATAAAACACACGCGGCAATAATATTGTAGAATATTTGTATGTAGATTGTTGGATATATATACGGATATCTTTTAACGTTTCTTGAAGCTGTGGTTGTGGCTGTTGCCGCTTATTTATGAACTATATTTATGTACAAGCACACACACTCGCACACTCGCACACACACGCCGACAACAACAACAGCAACAACAACGGTCTTCTAAAAAAAATCTCCACTTATGCGGTAGACGAGTATAATATTTTATTTGAGTCACATCTTTGAACTCATTATCATAAATATATTTCAGTTCTTTCGGGGTTTTTTTGGTAGTTTCCTTTTGGGATTTTCCCCCTCAATTGAATTAAATTGATTTTCCATTTTTCTTTTTTTTATATTTTGTTTAAGTTAGTGTGTATTGTGATGGTATTTAATAGTTTTATTTCGTTTTTATAGTATATATAAGTACTTATTACGTATACGACACGTTACTAGAGCAATGCAGGCGTAGTTCAATCCACTTTCGGAAGCTTATTAGTTACAATGTACGTGTAATATTTTCTCGATTAAAACAATAGACGAAATGAAAATGAAAAGAATGCGCACAGCGGCACTAAATACAATAATTAACACTCACACACACACACACACACACACAGACAGACAGACTGAGCAACAAACTAAAGAAAGAAACACACACGCACACACACACTTAAGTTAAAAAAAAGTAAATGTTAAAGAAAGTATGGAATGAAAATAAAACAATTAACTTTTGTCTGAAGAGAAGTTTGAGGAAGCGGTCAAAGGGGGGTGCGGTTGGTAAGGGGGTTGGGGACAGTACAGCAAGCAAAAAGAAGAAGAATTGAAATTGGAATTGGGAAAATCATTAAACCACCGCAAGAGGTTAAAACGGTTCAAATTAAGGTGCATTAGTACAGAGCGCACAAAAGTATGCTATCGAAAATGGCAGCAAAGACACAGAGGTGCGCACAAAAGTATGCTATGAAACTACAGCAGATTAATGGATTGATCGATCAAAATAAAAGCAAAGCTGAGGCAGTCGAGCTGCCCTTGGCTGGTATATCGAAAATGCATGTAATCGATTAATCGATAAGCCGATAAGTTTATTTAGCTTTCAACTGAGACACACAAGGGTCAAAATAAAAGTAAAGATGAGGCAGTCGAGCTGCCTTTGCTGGGAATGCATAAATGCATGTTATCGAATAATCGAAAAATCGATAAGTATAATTAGATTTCAATTGACAGACAGCAGGACTAAAGAGTGCTTATCGCACACGCCAATTAACTATGTTATCGAAGCATAACGAAAGCTTAACGATAGTTTTGAGGATCAATAGTTTATCGATAAATGTTAAATAAAATATTGCTTCGTATAGCAAGTACTCAAATCGATCACACTTGTGTGTGTTATGGAAAAACTTAAGAAAACGGTTTATCGATAACAGTTTTGCCCTGCAATAGAACACACAAAATAGCAACTATCGAAGTGTAAGTGTGAAAAACAATTTGCGATAAAGTTGAAAAAAGTTGTACATTTTTTCATAGAGAAAAAAAGTTAAGAGTTAGTTAATCGATAAGAAAGTTAGAGTGCTTATCGATAACCAAAGAAGCTTAGACAAAAAAGATGACAGCAAAGACAAAGAGAAGTAGCAAAATGTATGGAGTGTATGAAAATTGTTACGTAAAGCTAAGCATATCAGAACAAAGAGTATATAATATTATATATATAAAATATATATATATATAGAGTAGTTGTATTTGTATTTACAAAATGCTACGAGTATTGTAAGAAAAAAACCATTAAAATATATATATGAAAGCTACTAAAAACTAGTTAGAAAGTGTACTAATTTCATAACCTGGTTTTCAGTTCACACACAGACCGACTAACACATACACTGTCCAACAAATTAAGGCTATGATTATTCAAATTGGTTTTTGAAAATGTTCACTTTTAACTGAACTTTTTTGGTTCTTGTTGTTTTGTCGTCAGTTCTGTTGGCCCCGCAACTTGTGCAAAACTTAAATAGTTAAATATATAAATATATAAATCATATATTTATATATATAGTAGATGGGTAGATATATATTGAGCAGTACAACGAGTTTCAGATGCACAACACAACAACAAAACAACAACAACAACAACGACAGCAAGAGAGCCAAAAAGTACAGGAAAAAATGTGAAAAATGTATCGAAAAAAAGTACGAAAAATAAAAAAATGTATGAAGGAAAAATACCAAAAAAATCAAAAAAAAAAAAAAATACAAGCGACTGCTCGAAATTGTCGTAATGTAAAATGTAAATAAAATCGAAACGCATGCAGGAATTATCCTTACAGCACGTGACACTGACACTCAGATGGAATTACAACCTCATGTCATGTAGCTGGGTGCGATTGTGTGTGTGTGGTTTTTGAAATGCATACAATTGTTCGGCTAACACACACACACAGGCGCATAGCCACATGTACAACACACATATGCAAAAAACACCGAGAGAGACACACAGAGAGAGAGAGAGGGAGAAAAAGTTTAACAAAAGAAATCAAGCAAATGGTTTTTTTGGCTACGTTTCAGGTTTGAGTGTGTGTGTGTGTGTTTGTGTGTGTGGTGCTGGCACTGAATTGAGCATGTATATGGGTGTATGTGTGTGTGTTTTGCAAGCTGTGCTTAAACCCCTTTAATGCAAGTTTCCAAAGAAGAACAAAAAAAAAACTTATCGAAACTCATTTGCTCAAATTCAGTTCAGTTCAATTTCAATTCAGTTAAAGTTCGACAAAGTTTCAAAACTCTATTGTATTTTTAAACTGTTTTTTTGTTTCTTTTCTTTTTAAATGGGTTATTGTACGTGTGTTGAGCGTAGACTTTGTTGAGACATTACGTTATGTTTAGCACATACATTTATGTACATTAAATATGTATTAAATTAATTAAGTAGGCATTTAGTTATGTCAAAGTATTAGTGGCATACATTACATCGGATTTCAGAAAACTAAAACCGAAACTAAAAACAACACAATTAAAAAATAAATAAAATAAAAAATATAGAAAAAAAAATTAAATGAACGAAAAGAAATGAAAATTGTCAGAGAAGTCGAAAAACTGAAAGTTCAAACCACAAACAAAACTAAGGAAATCATTTAACAACATTATATAATTAAAATTACTACATAAATCACTATATATCATATCATATATTGATAACAAAAATTGTATATATGTATATATATTTGTTAATTGCATTACCTTTCGCATTGCCGCAGTGTCCACGATGCAATTATCCACAGCGAGACCATGAAGACCAATAGAACCGTTCCCGGGCATATTGTCATTAGTGTTTTTAAAACAAATCTAAAAGGTTTAAATAAATTGTAGGTTTACATTAGTTCAAGTGCATGAAAAGAAGTCAAATTTGTTTAGTTTCTTAAATACATTTCATCACATTTTCTCACTTTTACTTTAGCCAAACCTTTAAAGGTTTTTCTATTTTTCTCTTGATCAGTTTTGAGCTTCTTATTTTCAACTGTTTTTTTAAATAGCTATTTATTTGATAAACTAAATTTTGTAAATAAATTTTTGACTTGCTTGCCTACTGCTCCTTTATAAATCTTACACTATTCTCATAACAAAATATTTATATAAAGCCTTTAAGTATTTTATTTTCTTTCACTTCTCTATTTTACTGATCGTATTTTAAGTTCTTTTGTTGCTGAAAGCTTTGGTTTGATGACTTCTTGATGGAAATATTAATTTAGCAGATCCAATAAGTGAAAGTAATAACAATTATTCTTTATTGTTTGTAGAAAAATGTAATTTCAGTTATTCATTCACTCGTTGACAGAAACTCCCAATTGAACGTGCGTTCAGACATTGACTTCTTGACTATCGATAACATTCGATAGATGTTTGTTTAGAAAGGTAAAGCGTGTTGCCAGATGTTCAATTCAACACTTCTTCTAATTTCCTTTCAACTTAAAAGAAAACTAGTTTAAGCGTTCACTAACTTCTTCACTTCTTTTGTAACTTCTCTCCAAATTCCATTTTACTTTCTTTAAACTTTCTCTAACTTGCATTCCTTTGTAGGTCTTGTATTTATTGCATACTTTTCGGCATTTATTTTCTCAAACTTCTCTATTTACTAAATCTAACTTAAGCTGTCTACACTTTAATTTATATAAGTGGTCCAAATTTTTCAACTTGTTTTTCATAGCTTCAGTCTTCTTTCAGTTGCCAAAGACTTTGTATGTTTTCAAACTCCTGCATCGATTTAGTTTTCTACATTTTTTTAAAATTTAAGTTTCTTAACTTCTGTTTAATTACACCATAACTTTAGTCTATTTTCAGCTACTTTTCCAGAGCATTTATTTCCTGCTTGTGCTAATTAAAGTATGCATTTAATCTGCTCAGCTTCTCACTTCACTTCCTTTAGACACTTTAAATCCCTTTAACTGCTCTTTCGCTCATTTTTTTAAATTTTACTTCCTTGGCATTTATTTAAATTTGAGTTTTCTTTGACTTGCGTAATGCATTTAATTTTGTGTAAAAAATTGCGAGTTTTCCGCTGAATTTTCAACTATGACGTCCGACATTTGACAGCACAAGCTTATGGCCATAATCTTGGCTTTACTCGCGGTCACTTTGTAGGATATGCATATAATCAAATGGGTGGTTGGTAGTTGGCGTTCCAGGTGTGTGTTGTTGTGTGGGTGTTTTTTTTTTTTTTTTTTGGTTATCGTTGATTTAAATGATAACTGCCAGTTTACCTTGTGTTAAAATTAATCCTATTGAGAGCGCCGATGCTCCGTGATGATGCGTCTGTGAATAGCTTTGAATGAAGCAGCATAACACGGCAGATTAAATATAATCGAAGGAACATAGGTAGTGATAAAGCTACGTCGTATGGCACCATTTCAGTGCCAATTGTTTTATTTTTATTGGCCAATTTCGTCGTCCACTGGAAATAGTATTCGCCAGGAATTGGATGTATAGCGCATATAAAAAGTTCTAACCCTATTTGACTAATTCGTTGCCATGTCATTGCGATCCTCCAATCGTCGGCGCAGTTATCTATCATGAATAACTATATAGACACGTATTTTTTGTTGTTATTTGTTGTAGTTTATTTAATTTTTAAATTGATTCATGGCGTTGTTGGTTTGTGTAATGTTATTTGTTCATAATTAGTTGACAGGTTTTCCGATTTTATTATTATTTTTTTGATTGCATTTTGGGGGCAAATCAGAGAGAGAGAACGAGAGAGAGAGAGAAAGGGAGAGAAAAAGAAATGGAAGAGAAAAAAATTAATTATTAAATATAATTGGAGTTTTATTGATTTGGTATTTGCGACTAAACAGAAATGAAAATACACCCAAATACGAGCATGAATTATTTGACAAGTACAACGTCAATGAGGTGTACATATACGTATGTAACTAAGTGTATGAGAGTGTGTATGTGTGTGGGTGGGTGTGTGTGTGTGTGGTGTGTAGGTGTGTGCATGTATTTACTGTGTATGTGTGTGTGTGTGTGGTCTAAAGCATAGCATAGCATTATGGGGCGATGTAAGCGGAACCTGCTTTTTTGTTGGTCTAACTTTTGTTGGGTTTATCGATTTATCGATAACAATGATGATAACGATTTCATAACCTGCTGCTGCGACTGCTGCTGTTTGTGTATCTCCTGCTGCGACTGCTGTTGCTGCTGCTTCTTCTTCTTCTTCTTGCACTTCCTTTTCTCCTGATTTAATCCTTTCTCATCCATCGCTCTCGTTGTTGACTTTACCGATTAAGCGTGTGTCGTTTATCGGCTTATCGATACGTGAGTTCGTGTCAGTGTGTTTGTGTGTGAATCAGCTAACACAAGACGTGTGTGTGTATGCGTGTGTGTATGTGTGTGTGCAAAGTACTTACTGGTTAGGAAGGCGGCGTGCGTGTTCTCGTGTTGTTAGCACATTTTCTCTTATACAATTTACTTCTTTTCATTTCTTTGCTCTTCTCTAATTCTTTTAATTTAATTTCTTGTTTTTTACCATTTTTAGATTGGCTCAATTTACTCATAAATCGCTTTTATTTCGACTGCAACTGTTGGTAAAATATCTAAGATGTTGGGATACTGCACTATTGAGTCTTTGTACGTTAATTTATATATCGTATCGAATTTTAATATATTTTATTTGTGATTTCCTAATGCACTTTCTATTAGCTAAATTAGCTTAGAGTTTAAAAACGATACTTATCTATCGTATGGAATTTTTATTTTATTTTATTTTTATTACTTAATGCACATTATATTTTTAACAACTTAAACGCATTTTTTATAAATTTATTTACCCTTAATTTGGTTTAAATCAGTTCAGCTTCTTGGCTTAAGTTTTGTCAATGACGAACAATAAAGTGTAGCATACTTTTCAGTGCAATTCAAAGAAATTTAAATGCACTGCGAGTGTTGCATACTTTTCAGGGCAACTCAAAGAAATTTTTTTAAGTTTGCGAAGCAGCAACAAAATTAATTTTTAAAATTACAAAAATAAACAAAACTCTGATTTTAATTAATTTTTTTAATTTTTATAAATTTCTATTTTTTTCTATTAATTTATTTAAATAATTAATTCAAATAAAATAGTATAGTTTCCAAAGCTATCTTATAACTGTTTATATCTAGGTATAAAGAACGATTATAGAAAAAACTTGCAAGGACCTCACAAAGCCGAAAACTAACACTTTTTAAGTATACCAAAAAAAAGATCGATCGTAGTCAGCTTTACTTAACTAGAATAAATTGAAGTTCAAACACGTTGGCAGTTTCACGCTAGTGACGAAAGCTACTACAATAAACGGAATCAGTCGACGTCAACGACAAACAAGTCGAATTAATTCAGCACACGATTTGCTAAGACAAGTAGATAGACTATATATATTCGTATGCAGAATCGGTATATAGTTATCGAATAGATGCAAAAATAAACACAACACTAACACTTATAAGCACATACGTATCTGAAAGATACACACTACACTCTACTCACATTGTATACAAATCACATTTGTGAATAATTTGCGAATGGTGCAAAAATGGGCATACAAAATTGAGTTTGCTAGTTAACTACGAGTAGATGATTTAGTACGAGTAGTAGTACGATTAACTAGTAGCTGGGATAAGCCGTGTGTTTTTATATGTTATTTGTTGTTGTTTGTTGAACTTGGATATTATTTATAGTTGGTTTTATTTCGATTACTTTAACTAACGTTTTTGAGTAGTATTGAGTTAAGTTGAGTTAGTTAGTTAAGCATATGAGTCATTCGCAAGTTAAGCCGATTATAATCGAATCAAAGCTGTTAAAAACTAAGTTAAAGTAAATAAATCTCTGCTTTCTCTTAGAATTTCGATAGTACATATGCGCAAAGTCCTGTGAATAGTTTTTGTGTTGTTGTTTTAGGCAAGTTTCAAGTATTCTTTACATAAATTTATATAAGTATTTTTCTTTTGAACAATTTTCATTTTCTTTCAAGCAAAATCGAAGCACCGTTCGAATCATTGGTGATTTCAAATGATTGAGATGTTTATTCCGAATCGACTTAGCAATGAGAATGCTCATATGTGTGTGTGTGTGTGTGTGTTGGAGTGTGAACAGGTGTGTGTGTTTGTTTTATGCATGTCTCCCAAGTTACAAATGTAATTTTGTTGGACGTGGGCAAGTACTAGTACTACACATAAGGCCCCAATAATATATATATATATAGGTACAACTGGTGATTCAAGGTGCAAACTAAGCCACGTTTGTTATCATTTGCTAATTTATTTAATTGATTTTAATTGTTTCTTTTTATTCATGTGTGTGCGTGTGTCACTTGATCAGCTGTTCAAATCGCCTGTCAGAGCTGGAAAGCAATGGAACGTGTGCTATCGATACTTGTGCTGACCAACTATCGATAATGTAAAGCGAGTTGAGGTTGCCATCCAGTTGCAATGTTGGCTCGTTTGCAGGCTTCGTAATTTTTCTTGTAGTCTGGCAGCACTAGGAATTCTAATAACTTTCCAGCTCCACACACTCACACACGCACACACACACAAAGACTCTATGGTGATACATGTATATGTATTGACAGAAATGAGACACGGCATTGATTTTGGCATTGCTAATTGAACTATATACATACATGTGTACATACATAGACACATACATATATACATATACATATACATACATATAGATACAGTATTTTCGCATCGCATTTATAAGTACTTAATTAATTATTATGCTTAAGTAATTAATCTTTAGTATGTATATAACTGCATATGTAAATTGTATGTTAAATTCACTATTTTTTGTGGCGTTTTCATTGATTGGATTGTACATGTTGTTGTAGTTGTAGTAGTTGTAGTTGTTGCTGTTTGTTGTTGCTTTCAAGCTACTCTAAAATGTTGTTGTTGTTGTTGTAGTTGTAGTTGTAGTTGAATGTTTTTGGTAGTTTTGTTAACCATATATAGTATGTATGGGGTACATAACACTATGCATTTTTGGATTTACTCACAAATATTTATGATGTATTATTATTTATATATAAGTATTACTTACTGAATTCTGCAAAGCATAATTGGAAGGTAATTACATATTAAAATTTTTTTTACTTTAAACATCAACATTAATAGAGAATGGGGGGGATTAACATTTAAGTTCGGTAGTTTTGTAAATAGAGAACAAAGTATGAAAGTTAACGATTATGAGCGACGACGATATGTATAACTGATGTCGATATATGTATAAAATATATGCATATATATATGTATATAACTGTTGAGCTGACTGATATCGTTTTGATATTGGGTTGACTGACTGACTGACTGATTGATTGACTGTTGGTCTTGCATCTTGAATGAATGAATCTGAATCTGAAACTGATTCATGAACGAAAATGGTATGCAAGTGATTTAATTCGATTTTTGATTTCAAGATTGAGCGGTGATTCTATACTATTCAATATTCGTTGAAAACACAGCACTCACAGGACTTTCTCATTGTTATACCTCGCTTAAATAGAAATTTTAAGTATTTCACTTGTTTTTAGTTTATTTTCTTTTTTTTTGGTTTGCTTGGGAGAAACACATTTATGATCCGAAATACACTTGCCTTCCTTAAGTGTTAAGAACTTTATTTTATTTTACAGTATAAATATTTTATAAGAGTAATTTAAGTAAGAGTATTGTGTGCAATGTATCGTGATATTTGTTTTATTGTTATGTTTCATTTATATAGAAAATAGCAGTATAATAAAAGAAATACAAATTAAGTTCTCCCATGCGCTAAATTTTGCTTGCTTCCCTTTCTTTTGGGGTAAAATTGTTTTTTTTATTTATTTATTTTTTTTTTCTCTCTCTTTTCGTGTTTTGTTTTAAATTATATATTACCATTACTCATGCGAACAACTTAATACATGTGGTTGGTATTTGCTAATTTGTCAACACAAAAATAGAAGTGGGTGTGGCGGATGTGGAAAAAGGGGCGGGTTAAGTTAATTTTTTTTTTTTTTTTTTTTTTTTTTTTGGAGGTCGTTTTTTGAGTTGGTGAGTTGGGTAATCGTCATAGCAAACCAAATAAATTATAGTGCTGTACATGCAACTGGTATTAAAAGCGCACGACTGGATGACAACCCAATTAACAGTTTAATAATCGGATTAGCTAAACTGGTTCATAACACTAAAAGGTGATTTCCCTTAAAAACCCATGTATTCCAACTGCACTGCTTTAAATAATCTAAACTGACTCTTAATATCTTTTATTTTTTGTATATTTTTTGGACATGGTACTTTAGGGGAATAAGTAGAAATATGTGATTGGTGAGAGAGGGGTATAGATATATATAGATATAAATATAGAAAGTGATGAGCTGTTTTTTATGGTGGCATATGCATGTAAGTATTTACAATGTAAGTATATCAAATACTTATTCAGTACTTTTTTTTTTTTTGGTTACTAGTATCTTTCTCTTTACACTGACAGAAATGATGAGTTTGATGTTGAGTATGAGAGTACAGGATATTTTTGGGGATCTCTGAGAGTTTTCTTCGCATTTGTCATGAGCTTAAATCCATATCACACAAGTTGGGAAACAGACTAATGGGACATACGGAAATTGGCTAATTTTTAATTGTTTTTAATTTAATACTTTTTTTTTTTTGTGTATTTTTTTTTGGTTTATTTGATTTATTTGGTATAAAATACAATGCAAGTTTTTCAATGTCGAATCGAGTCTGGCAGTTTGCGGCAAACAGTCGCTTTCATTTCGTTAATGTGTGTACAGTTGTGTTTGGGCATCGTTAGCTGCATGCATGCTAACGATAACGATAACGATAACAACGGTAGACACAAACTGAGAAGCGATAACAACGTGCCAGACTCTCATCTTCCATTGACATTCTCTTTCTAGCTACGGGCATTTTTAAATATATTTGATTTTTATTTAATTTTTTTTTTATTTTGTGGTTTAAGAACAGACAAAGAACACACAAAGATTACAACAAATAACTGCAATGAGGTGTTTTTGGCTCTACGCTGGAGCTAGTTGGGCAGTGGATTATTAAATGACGGAGTGGATTGGGGGAAAGTTCGGAGGGTTTTTTGTTTTTTTTTTGGGATGTTTACGATAATGCGTTTATTTACGGGCGAGCGGACAGGCGATGGGTAGGGGGTAGGGGGTTTTTGGGAGAGAGGGGGTCATAACAGTGAGCGGGAAAGATGGCAACGTTAAAACAATAACGATGACGACCATCAATAACATCTGCAAGAGAAAGATACAATTGCACTCACTCTCACCTGCACTTCCAAAGCATGGTAAGCTACTATAAGTCCTAAAAGAATCACAGTCGAAACAGATATTAAGGTTTTTAACGCTGTCGAGTAAAACGATGCCTGTAACGAAAGTGAATACAAATTTATATTAGAAACAGTTAGTAAACATAGTGCAGAGTATCAAAAATAAAGTAGGACGAGAAATCGAATCCACTATGAAATAAGGCAAGATCCACTAGTTACATCTCAATGCCATAGAATAGACTTCCCCTTTTCAAACACATCTACTCGTTATGTTTGAATGAAATGAAAAAAAAATTCACTCTGTGTTCTCATTATTTTTTATTGATATAGTAAGTCAATGCATTCGCTATTCTTCACCCATCACTCTCTATACATTACCCTTTCCTTCTTACTCGCCACCTGTTCCTCTATAATTAATTTTGTATACTCTTTAGTCTTCACTCCATAATCTCCATTTGTTACTATCTACTTTCTGCATGATACTCTACACTAGTTACTCGCCACTCGTTACTCTCCACTTTTATGTATCGACTCGTTATTCATCACTCGTTACTGTCTATTCATTACAAACTACTTTTTACTCTACACTAGTTACTCGTTACTCTCCACTTATTTGTGACTGCCCGTTATCCATCACTCGTTACTATCTTTTCGTTACTTTCTACACGATACTCTACACTAGTTACTAGCTACTCGTTACTCTCCACATGTTTGTGTCTGCACGTTATTCTTGACTAGTTACAAACTACTCGTCACTTTACACTAGTTACAAACTACTCGTTACTTTACACTAGTTACAAACTACTCGTTACTTTACACTAGTTACAAACTACTCGTTACTTTACACTAGTTACTCGCTACTCATTACTCTCCACTTGTTTCTGTCGAATCGTTATACTTTACTCTTTACTGTCTACTCATTACTTTCTACACGATACTCTACACTAGTTATTAGCCACTCGTTACTTTCCACTTATTTGTGTCGACTTGCTAATCTTTACTCGTTACTAACTATTCGTTACTTTACACTAGTTCCTGGCCACTCGTTACTCTCCACTTATTTCTGTCTACTCGTTACTCTTCACTCAATACTCGCCACTCGTTATTCTCTCTACTCATTACTTGTCACTCGCCACTCGCTATGCGCACTCACCTTTGTATAGACGCCGGCACTGCTCAGTTCGTTTTCAATCACCATCACGATGATCCCGAACATACCCATGACAAGGGCATAGTCACTAATGCGTTTGCGCTTCTCGAATAAAGCTTTTCTTTTGCCCAGGCGATAGCCCACATTGGGTTTGTGTTTGGCCGAGTTTGTTGATGGCTTCCTGGACGTATTGCCGCCAGTAAGCGCACGTTCTTCCATATACCTGAAAAACATGGGAAAACAAAAATTGTTGTGCTCAATGCTTATCACACACAAGTACACACAAGTAGCCACACTCACACACACACATACCCACACACCCATTCAGACAACAAACTAAACTACAAACTATATACAACTATATATATTTGTTATCTATAGTTAGTGTGACAGATTCTTTGTAAGTATAGCGAGATGTGTCTGACGGCATCGCTTAATAAATCTTCAACTAATGGATGACAGGTTTGTGTTCTCTCTTGCTCTTTCTTTTTCTGTTTCGTTTTCTTTTCCTTTTCGTTTTCTTTTTGCTCTTCGGTTTCTTTTTCTGCTGCCTCATGAAAATGTGTCACATCAATTTAGTATCCAAAAGATACAAGCCAACGAGTCGTGCGAGAATTTTTGCTGAACAGAAAAGATTTTTCTTCACTTCAGCAACTACTGATAGAGAGCACTATAAAATGCTGAACTCTGCACAAATTGTAACAAATTTTGTACTTTAATTGATTTATCTATAATGACTTTACATAGTAACCTATCCCCCCAACAAAATGTATGGTCATCGGAAAGCCCAATTGATTTATCCCCCCCCCCAAACTAAGTTGCCCACAACTTGATGTGTATATGCAAACAGTTTTGCAGAGATATGTTTTTGGAAGGACTTGACGAAGGATCTACTTATGTAATGACATTTATAATTTGTCCTGCTGCCGCTGACAGCTAATTATGGCTCTTGGCAATTAGTCACATTTTTTTTTGGCAGGCCTAGTCAGTTCTAGTTAGTTAGTAGAAGTGCTTCTAAGACATTATCTAAATTGTCTGCTTAGGCTTTGCTTCGTTGACTGCAGTGGTGTCCATTAGACAAGTTCAGCGGGTTAGAAAGAAAGTTTACTTTAGTTTGTTATACTCGTTGCTAAATGTAATTTTGAGCCAAATGTTTGTTAAGGTTATACTGTGGTTTATTTTGTGGGACTATTATTAACTAATGTTTAAATACTAACTAATTTATAGGGTAGCTTTCAGTCGACTATCTTATGTTGAACTGGATTTTGTTTAATGCTTTCTGCTGAAACACATGAATGTGGCAATGAATATGGCTACTTGGCAGGCTGTAATCTATTATAGTAATTTTTGATAATTTTTTTTTTTTTTTTTTTTTTTTTTTTTTTTTGGTTTTTTGGAGATTATTGATTACATACGGTTTGGCATAATGCAGGGAATGACGATTTGGCGATTGGTATACATACATTTCATACCTAGGGTAGTCTGAGTGGATACCCACTAGTGCCTCGGCCGCTTCTTCGTTGCATCCAGATGAGATCTGTTCCCGGTTTGCAATGGAAGGTGTTTTCATCGAGCCAGGAATTGAAAGTGTCGACGCTGGCTTGCGGAGCTAAAAACAACAACAAATGCAGCACATTAATAAACTTTATAGAAATTAATTTAGTTTCAACTAAGCGTCAACTGTTGCAGGTGTTTAAGGGGGGGAGGGCATAAGTTGTGTGTGCTACGTTCAAAAATCAGGTGATGGAATCGTCTAACATACATTACCAGTTAGCACAATGTATATACACATATATTTATTTCATTTCTAGGTGTACTGACAGTGTGCTGCGTTCAATTCAACTTTTTTGTGCACTTTCTAGAGTGATTTTTGGTTATTTGCTTTGATTGGAGTCAAAGTTCCAGTGTCTTCTCATGCGATTTGTGCCAGCTTACAATTATAATTAAGTTTAACTATAGTTTAATATTCGTTTTAATAATTGAATTAATTTCTTTTGCACTTTCTAGCGTGATTTTTTGGTATTTGCTTTGTTTGAGCTCAAAGGTTGTGTAGGTTTTGTAGTTTTTCTAGCGTTTTCGCATGCGAATTGTGCAAAGTTTTTTAAAGTTTATTAATAAATTTTATTTGAATTCTTTCTTGACCTTAAAACTTGAAAAATTTGTGTGTGTCGTGTATCTATCGATTGTTTTTCAGTGCCTTACCATGCGAATTGTGCAAAAATTTTTAAGTATAGTTTAACTATTCAATATAAATATTGAAATATAAGTATAAGTTTAATTATTATCTGGTTCCAGACCAGAGGCCGTTTGGGTTTTAAGGCCTTTTCTGTTGTTTTCTAATTTTTTTTTTTAAATTTTTCTGCTTGCTAGTGACAAAAGCAGCAGCCAACTTGAGCTTTGCTTTCGTTTTACTTACAGAATTATTTTACTTATTAGTTTTTGCTACCTAAGTGTGCTCCATGTTCCCTTGGAACCCATTCAAAGCAGTTTATTTCAGGAAACTCAACTATTTACCTTTTGCTATCTTAAATCTTACTTCAATGCAAGTGCACAAAGTAGTCACTATGGTGAATCGTCTTCCGTATGCTTATATAATCAAAGAGACTGAGTTATTTTGCTTTGATTTTCTTTTATGATATAAAATATTGATCAACTTTATATTTGCTATTCGGAATTCTAAGGAAGTCTTATCGCATAAAATGATGCAAATAAATGAATAGAGCTTTAAGTACCTGAATAGCAGAGCGCACAACTATGCTTCAAGAAAAGTATGAAAAGATAGAGATAGAGGGAGATAGAGAGAGAGAGAGAGCGGGTGGTGAGAGGGAGGGACATGCATAGATTTGCCACAGTCATCATAATTGGCTCAATTGAAGCCACAAAAGCTATCAAGCGCCTTTAATCCTTTTTGCCAAGCCACAATCTCATAACTCTGTCTCATTTGCCAAAGTGCCACGCCCACAAAATGTATGGCAGAAAGTAGGAGTAAGAGACGCCAAAAAGGAAACTGTGAAATGAGAAGCTGCTGAGTCTGATGCCGATGCTGCTTTCATTTTGACTCATGTCATGTCAAGTGGGCGAAAACTGTAAGTGACGTCATCGTTCTCGTCATTCTCGTCGTTCCCAACGTTCTCAACGTTCTCGTCGCCAGCGTCGTCATTACATATCGCATAAAGTCATCTGGATTTCTTGTCATCTGGCTCTTTAAATCCAATTATTTGGCTGCCCAAGTTACTTACTCAAAATGAAACTGGAATTGAAAGCGCAAATACAGAAATTCTGCTACTGTGTGTGTGTGGGCCAGTCTGTGTGTGTGAATCAGAAAATACTAAAAATACTGAGTCGCATAAAAAGGCGCTCAAGTGAAGGCGTGTTTGGGGGTCAGTCGAGGGGGCGTGGCATAGGCGAAGGGCCAGTAAATATGTAAGGAATGTGTGTAAAGGCAAAAACGCGAAAACAGTAAAAAAGAAATAAAGTGAAAGAAAAACCAAAAGCAAGAAAATAAATGAAAGTACACTCACAGCACATACACACACACACACACACACACACAGACAGACACTCAAATCTCTTCATATTTAAATGAACACTAAAGATAAGTAATCTCAACTTGGGTGCGGTTTTCTCTACTTTCTCTACTTTCTTTTTCCGGTTTACTTTTTGTCATACCCTGCAACAATAAAAGTGCAAGGGGTATGCAAAAAGTTGTGCTCAAGTTTAAGCCAATAAGGAAAAGAGTTGAGTTCAGTGCGGCGCCAAAAGTTTCTCTGCCTGTGAAAACTTTTGGCTTTAAACTGACATATAAGTAAGCTAATTTACAAATAAATAAAATTTGATTTTGGTGCAACAAATGTGGCATAAATTTGTTGTATGGACATTTAGTCATCATATAAATAAAATTAAATAATATTTTTTTTTACCCTTTTAATGCTTGTAAATTACATAATTTTAGTTGCCTTTAAGAAATATTTTAAATATCTGTCGAATAATAACAGTAAGTAACTACTCGGCTTGCTCTTGACTAAGTACACGATTTTTTACAGCCGTTTATCACTCAAAACTGTACTGAGAAAAGGTCTTAAAATTAAAGCATTTGTTTTTTGAACAGTTTATTTAAGCTAATATTTCTTTAGCTTGAAAATGTAAAATGTAAGAAAATTGAGTTATAACTGCATTTGTGTTGTTTTTTTTCAGTGTAGTTTTACTTGGTTTAATTTAGTTTACTTTAGTCTAGCATTAAAGACGCCTACAGGGTAGCAGCTAATTCTGCACTTGATTCTGTTTTGCTAGCTTAAATAAAGAAAGCACTAACTACGCACACAAATGAAAAGGCATAAAAAGCCGCACACACACATACACAGAGACGCACACGCACACGTACACGCACACATAGTTTTTGATTGTGCCTAAAATGTTGCCTCCTACTTACGAATACTACAAATTTTCTTTAAATTAAGCGTAATGCGCGCTGACTAACTAAAAGGCGCACTCGAACACACACACACAGCCACCCATACAGAGTTAGCAGCACACACTCATTGCCGTTAAATCCAAATATTTGTTTATAAAATCCTCCATGACCCCACCGCCCCCCACCTATGCCCTGCCGCGGCTCAAGAGTACGTGCCTGTGTGTTGATGCTTGAGCTTTGCCTGCGCTGCTCTTTGCTCCTTCTGCTCTGCCTTTACTCCCCCCTTCTTCTTCTTCTTCGTCGGCTTTTGCTTCTCATTTTGCGCTCTGCCCTTTGCCTTCTCATTTGCTGCCTGCGTCTTTTGACTACTTTTTACATGCTTATTTGGCTCCTGTAACTGTTACAGTCTATCTGCATAGTATGCACACACACACACACAGTGAATAGGTAGACTGTGCTAAGCGCAACTAGAGGGAAAGTTTTCAGTCCAGCGTAGGGACTGCAAAAGACCGCTTACTTAAAATGTAATAAAAATAAAAATTATAAAATAGAAAACATAAAAAATAAGTTTATACAAATGTTTTAAATAAATAAATATAGAAATAACATATATATAAAATAAAATATGTAATATATATAAAATTTGTGTAAATAAACAATAGTTTATAAAATATTTTAAATAAAAATAATTCAACAGATTGTTATAATAATTTTTAACTATTTTTAAGCTATAAATTCTATGACAACAACTATTATATATTATACTATTACAGGGCCTCTGCTGTCGTGGCTCGTGGATTTACATTTGTAGTAACTTCTACAAGACACACACTTTAAGCACCTGCTTACTCGTTTTAGGCACAGGGTCTAACTGTAGCACAGATCTGTATGCATGTGTACTTATGTTTATGTCCTCTACTGTACACTGCCATATGAGTACCAAAAGGCTGTCTTTCAATTGAGGCCTTAATCAGTTTGGCTTTCGCATTTTGTGCGTCCTAATGAAAATGCTCACAAAGCTGGTTCGTTGGGTAAGTAAGTAGAATTGGTTTAATGCTAAGTAGATTTCCTTTAATGTCTTCGTTGTGTGCATGTGTGTGAGTGTTGTGCTGGTGTTGTTGTTATTTGTATTATTGCTACTGTTTCCTACTTTCATTCTTTCTGTCACACTTTACGAGAGATGAACGCAAGAAGTGAGAGCGGCAGAGGCAGAAAACGGCAGAGCAGCAGAGTCGGAGAGTCGGCAGAGCCTAAAGAACGGCAGAGCAAAAGAGCAGCAGAAGCAGCAAAGCGGCAGAACGAGAGAGCGGCAAAAGCAGCAGAGGCAGAAAACGAGCAGAGCAGCAGAGTTGGAGAGCGGCAGAACAAGAGAGAGGCAGAATGATAGAATGGGAGAGCGGCGTAAGCAGACAACGGCAGAGGGGGGCAGCATGGGAGAGCGGGAGAGCGGCTAAGCAAACTTTGACTTTGACTTTGGTGATGGGCAATGAGTTAAGCTCAGTTGAGTTGAGTTCAAATGGAAGAGTAAAGCTCGAAGCTCAATGCACTGACAGGCTTAACTGTTTTTATTTCTGTTGCTGTTGTTGTTGCTGTTTCTGCTTTTGTTTTTGTCATGCTTTGTTGTTATTGTTTTTGCTATCAGTGTTTGGCAAATCGGCTCTGCCTAATTTTGAATTCTAATTTTAGCATAGTGGCGAAGGGGAATTATGGCTTCATTGAAAGCTATAAATAATTTAAAATTTGCGGTAAACATTTAAAATTAGTATGCAATGTGGTGTGACTTGCGATGTCAGCTACAAATGTAACAAATTTAGCTATTTATTTTGACTTCTTTTAGCTTCTTTTATGTAAATGTAGTAGAGTTTGGACCAATTACTTTACTCCTACTTTCCCCTTTCTTTACTTTTTCTTTCCTGCTTTTGCTCTCACTCAATCTTTCACCCGCTCCCTCGTTGACACACTTAAAGCGTCTTTTTATGTGTATACGTATGTGTAGCTGATCAGGTGTTTATGTTATGTGGGTGTGGGTGTGTCTGCCTGTGTGTGAGTATCTGTTGTTTGCCACGCCCACAACAGCATGAAAATTGAATGGGAAAACAACAAAAACAGCTGCTGCCACAACTACCAACCGTTGAGTTGTTTGTCATTGTTGTTATTGTCTTGAACGTTACGTGTTTTACGCACACACATACACACACACCCACACGCACATACACATGTATTGGTGGCACACGCAATGGAAAACTGGGCAGGCGTTATCAATGGCGGCAACGGCGACACAGATCCTGCTGCTGTCTACATATGCAGAAAAGCCAAAAGCCACCAATACAAACACACACACACGCATACACTCCCTCTGTGTGTGTTTGTGTGTGGCCAACATAAAACAAAACAAATTGCGCATATTCGGGAACATCTAATGCCAATGATGTTAATTGGATTTCTTAATTAAGTTGAAAAGCAAAACGACAAAACAACAACAAAAAAAAAACGTAAAAAGAAAACGCAAACAAAAACAAACACGTTGTGGTCCCAAAAACTTTGCGAACCTTTTTTTCTTTTCATTTTTTTTTATGAACTTTTAGTTTTTTCTTTTCAGTTTTTATACATTTTTGTGGGTAAACATAAAAATAGTTTTATAGTGAAATAAGTTTATGCTATGATTTAGTATAGATTATGTTTGGCTATGAGCCGGCTAAGCTCTAGCGATTAAACTGTTTTTACATTCAAATCGCTCTTAATGCGAACTTAAGCTTAGATTTTGATTTAAAAAAAGAGACCCGTCTTAATGGACGCTAATGACACTTTGGTAATTTTAAAAAAATTGTAAAACTCACTTGGAACATAACTAGTGAGCAATTTATAGCATTGTCAATTGTTTATACTCGCTTAGTTGTTATTTGTAGCTCTAAAATTATATTTTTTTGTAACACATGAAGAATTTAAGAAGTAAAAAAATTATAGCATACTTATTGGGGTCACTTAGTTTTACTTTCAGTTCTTGGCTTTTTGACTGTTGAAAGCCACTCTTTCACACCGTTAACACCTATGTATCACATTGCTTACTCATTTAACAAGACAATTAAACTTTTCTTTGGCACTAATCAATATCAAAGTGTAGCGTTTTTGCAACCCATTTGCGGCAGTGAAAAGTCATTTGAATCGAAGCATGACAAAGTTTAAGGACACAACTATTTATAGACACACGTGTGTGTGAGTGTTGTGGGTGGGGTGTGTACAGTTGCCTGATGACCGATTAGAAGCTAAGTAATTTAAGTAAGGCAAAATGTATTTCTTATATAAAACTCACAGCCAGCATTGCAATTCAGTTAAGGGCAAGAAAAGAGAGCAGCGAGTGGCATAATTAAAGAGAGCTAGAAAGATACCTGACACTGGCTCTGTGCTCAAAACTTGCAGTTCGTTTTGTGTACACACTCACATGTAAATATCTCATTTGCCTTATGATTACCGCAGTGCTAGTGCTGCCACGCCCCTTTTCTGTTTCTCTCACCTCACTATGGAATTAACATACACATTGTGTGAGTCCTTTTTACGAGCGACGACCGCACGGACACGCATACAGCACATTAGATGCTTTAGCTCACACACACACACACACGCACACATGCACACACACACACACGCACACACATGCCCACACACGTACAGCTGGCTGTACTCGAAGGAAATTGGTGGAAATTATCGAGTTTCCTATACAAAACGCGTCTGACACGCAAAACGAGACGTTGCTTTGCAGCACTGACTGTATTAAAATGTAGTTGTTGGTGTTGTTCTTGGTGTTGTTGTTGTGTTTAGTGCTGGTGTTGTTGCTGTGGTTCTTGTGGTTGTTATTGCTGTTGCTTAAGTAAGAGTCTGAAATTGAAGTTGCTGCCTATTGCTTTAACGACAGCAATTAGATTTAGGTGCGGACCTTTTCCTTGCCCCCCACACACACACACACCCACACCTGCCTCCACACACACACCCACTCTTGGCTAATAAATTTAGCGTAATTTACGTTTAGTTGAGGTTTAGATTTGCATTTTTTGCCCCTTTTTCTTGCTAGTTTTTCCATTTCCCATTTCCCTTTTTCATTTTTCTTGTTTCTTTTACCCTACTTGATTTTCCCTACTCTTTTCTTTGTTTATTCGTCTCGAGTGCCCGGAAATCCATAATGAAGTGTTCGCTTTGTTAAAGCTTAATTAGGCGTATAAGTAATATTTTCAGCTCTAGCTAAGGGTTGCAAGGGGTACATAGGGGTATATGGGGTATTTTGGTTTTGAGGCAATGGAAAACACTTTGAATTAGTAAATTAGTTCACCCCGAGTGCACAATTCGGTCAGAGTCTTGAAAATGCTCTCAGTACGACGACTATGATATATATTTATTTTTGGGGGTAGCATAGGGTTTGCGAGTGGTAGGGGGTTGCGGGGGTTCCAAGTCATAATCAGTAGCACACTTCACTTATCACTTTTATCGGTTTGTTGTCAAGCTCCGAAGGCTTCACGTAAGTTAGATGCTAAAGGGTAAAAATGTAGTAAGGGAAGGGGGGGGTAGCGGGTAGGGGCTGAGAGGGGTTGAGCGGGCATTGAGCGCGGTGAAGGGCGCTTCTTGACGCTACATACAATGGTGATAGATTATCATACGTTGCAGTGTTGCCTACTTTTCTGTATTGTTGATGAACATGAACAATTTGCAGCCCTGCATTCAGTGGTTTAGTGGGAGTATACATTTATATAGCAAAGAACACGGAGAGCGTCTGCTGGTAGTGTTTGCATGTTGCTGTCTCTCTTGCACACACGCATTGCCATTGCGCTCAAATATAAAATTTGTTATCTGCATAACTGTCTTGATTTTAGTCGGATTTTTGTACAACTTTTAGTGTAGTCTGATATAATCTGTCTCTAACTGAATTTCAATTAGCAATATTGTACGATAGAAATATATGCGCCAAAATCGGCATGCAAATTTGAAAATTAGCTAAGAGTTTTAATTGATTTATTTATTAGACGACTTTAAGTTTACATGCTGTTAAAAGCTGAAATCGAATTTGCAGTTTATTATACAAACAATAAATTGGCGTTTTCCTACATAAATCGAACTTAAACTGCCACAAAAAAGCAGCAAATAAGTAAATTAAATTTAAAAGTTTAAACAAACTCGTTTTGATTTGATTTGATTAAGAAAAATCTTAAGTTTAAATAATAAAATATTTTAGTTTTATTATTTTTGTGTTCTTATATTTATTTTATTATTTTTCTCTAATTATTTATTTTATTTTTAAAAATTATATTTTTATTTTATTTTATAAATACTTTCCTTAAACTGCCTGTCTACTGGGCTGCACGCTATCGAGCAGCTCCAGCCTTTAGCTGCCTGCATATGCTTATTAGTATTTCAATACATTATTTCTCAGCTTTTGTTTGTTATTTTATGCATAAGATATATATTTTGCTAGTGCTGGAAGGGTGCCAAAAGTGGCGCATCCAATAAATAATGATAACTTGACAATGACAAGGAAAATTGCTGAGTACCCGCTAGTCTCAGCGCTTCCCCTACTCCCCCTACGCCCCTACTACCCCGCCATACTTTCGTGTAGACTAATGCAAGTCATATAAGTCAAAATGGTCGAGACGACTTTTGTAGCTTGCCTTGGTCGCTTTGTCATTGTCGTCAGTGGGTCGAAGCACATTTGCAGGTTGTTATGATCGAAAATCAATATATAACTATAGCCCCCCCCCCACGATCCGCTAGTGCAGCCACCTAGTGCAGCGCCTAGTGCAGCCCTATATGCCACATACGCCCCATATGCCCCATCTGCCTGGCATATGCAAGACCTCCCAAGTCATGTGCCAAGCAACGAACTACTTTTTGAATTCCCATTGAATGCATTGTTGGCTTTTGGGTTTGGAAATAAATAAAATATCAAGGGAGGAGCGTGGAGGGGAAGTGCAGTGGTGCGGGTTTGGTAATGCATGACGTTTCACGTGCTTACACCTGACGCTTTTAGCCATCATCATTATTTTTGTGTTTGTCATGAGGAATATTTAAGTTAACATTTGCCAAGTTTACTTAAGATGGACGCAGTTTTATTCCAATTTCCATGAAAACTCAAATATTTGTAGCGCCACAAACACACACGCACACACGCATGACCATTAAGTAAATAACTTCAATTCTCAACTTATGGCCTAAAGTGTAGTCAATAGTTTGTTGTGGTTGGTTTGTAGTGGGCATAAAGTATGCGTGTGTGTGTGTAAGTGCGTGTGTGTGTACTGTGTGTGTGTGTGTGCTTAGCCCAACGCTGTGCAAATAATTAATAAACAATGCAGACTACACCGATAAAAAATGCATCAGTAACATAAGGCTCAAAAATAGCCACATTTTCAATTCATTGACCGAATTCTCATAAATTCATTGACATATTCTAACCACTGACCGCATTCTCATCAAATTAAACCCAAACTGTGCTCTGTATGCAACATTTATTTAATTTAACATAATAAATTTAAATGCTAAACGATTTGCAGTTCGACTTTGGTATGTTTTAAATACTTTAAATACTAAAAATACTTTGAAAAAGCTGCAGTAATATAGTACGTAGGTTTTATGAATTTATCGCATACATATATAATAAAAATAATAATACGCACAATTTTTTTTTTTTTTTTTTTTTTTTTTTTTTTTTGACTTGAATATAAATCAGTCCTTTGAGTCGGATTGTTCCTATGTACGCTAGTTTGTTTCAAGTAATACCACGCAAATTATGCACATTTCCCACTTAATTCTGCACAGTGTAAAGACGGCAACAAACTGATATGAGAGACTGTAAAATTGGCCTTGAATAGAGTGTTTTCACTTGTGTCAACGCAAAAAATGCACAAATTGCGTGTCTTCCTCCCATTCTCCCCCCTACACGCTGTACGCCCCTAACAGCCACACCTACATTTATTTTTTGAAGCCACCTTAGTACTTCTTAAAAATTCTTAAGGTAATTGTTAAGGCGTTTTAGCTGTGTCTGCAGGTGGCCAAAGTCGTGCTCAATTATCTGAGTGAATTTGGGGGAGGGAATTGTTTGAGAAAGGGTAGGAGCAAGAGTAGAAGGGGGAGAGGGGGTTAGGAGCTGTAACTGGTTAGAGGCAACTCCTCAAGCGTTCAATTACACAAAGCTTTCAAATTTCGTTTCAATTACAAATGATTTCGATCGACAGCAAAACTCAAAGTGCTGGCTTAAATTGGACATGCGGTCAGGGCCACGTGCGTAGAACAAAAGCAACAACAACAACAAGAGTTACAACAATCGGAGGAATATATAACATTGGGGATTTGCTATTTACATACAAGTCACAACACAGCTCTCATCCTTCAGCGATTTTTGGCCAAAAAGCATATCAAAAACCGTTTAGACAGCTCGTAACTCTAAGCTGTATATAATGTGTATACATATATATGCAGTACATACGCTATATAGTACTCTGTTAAATAAAGCTGTACACGTGCACAATTGACACACACACGCACACACACACACACACTCAGACTCAAACTCAACGTATGCAGATTAGTTGACTCGCAGAGTCTTGTGGCGCCATCTATTGATGGTCTTACTGTGCCCTTTGTGCGCTCCTACTGCCCTTAAGGAATGTGTGCTTCCCGAGGGAGGTGGTGGTGAAGCTGGAGGTGGAGGTGGCCCACAAGGACAGCAGTCAAAGGCGAACGCCATCACTGGACAACAAAGTAGAGTTCCTTCAAATTTCTTCCTTTTTGTATCATTCAGCTAAAGAAAAGCATTTTTCTTTTGGATTGTGATGAAAAGCTAGAAAAAAGCATGAAAAAACTGAACGGCATTTGGTCGGAAACTAAAAAGAGACGTGCTCTTAAATCGCACTGAAGTTGAGATGCTCAAAAGCAAACAAAAATGTGAGCTAAAAGAATTTCAAAGAGCACAAAATGTAGAGCAGTGCATACACTACATGTGTAGTGGATTTTTAGGAGGATTCAAAGTAGTAAAAGTCCGAATTCTTGCAGTCGAGTGTGGTATAGGTATACTTGATACAGGTACAGACAAATCAATAGCACGTGAGGAATACCGTACTAAAATCTAAATTCTTTTTCCTCTCTTAAGTGCTGAGTAATTTGATTAAATTGAGGTGCACTTTGTATAACACTTTATGGTAAAGTTAGCTCTATAAACATTTAGCTACTTTGTATAACAGATTTCTTGTTGGATATTTACGTAAAATGTCAAGTTATTATATACAAAAATATTTTTCCAAGCAGTGATAACAGATTTTAAAAAAGTCAGTATAACAGATGTTGTGTTTAAGAAACTTTAGAGATGAAGGCAAACTGGCGCTGGAAAGAAAGTCTTCGCAATAAACAACTATGAAGTATAACAGTATAACAGTTTATTTTTAATGGAACTATTATACTGTTATACATAAATGGCACACTAAATATATTCTATATACATACATATATCGAGAGACAAGAGCAAACATAACATATAACACTTTTTTATAACAGTCAGTATAAAAGATAAATTATTTTAAAAATCTAAGAGACTTAAGCCAACTACTGCGTTCGGGAAACAAACATGAAGTGTAACAATTTCTTTAAAAAAAACTGTTATATTGTGATACAAATGTAACACAATAAATCAATTCAGTAGAGAGAGAGAGAGAGAGAAAGTGAGAGAGTTAAAAAAAGATTGAAAAAATAACTTCAATAAGTGACTCATTATGTTATACTGTTCTACTGTTGGTATACTTAGTATAACAGTAACAATAAAAACTTTTATTTTACAAATTTGCCCAGCAATTTAAGTTTGATAAATTCAGCTGTTTTGCCAAAACTGTGACAACGCTGGTATGACAGTATAACAGATAGCAAAAATATGTAAAATACAGAGAGAGAGAGAGAGAGAGAGAGAGACAGAGAGTGGGGTAAAAATATTATTGTTTTTGCACGTAACTTGTTAAAATGCAGTAAAACAAATTGTGGATAAAATGAATGAATAAAATCGAAAGACATGTAAACAAGTGTGTGTGTGAATGTGTGTAAGTGTGTGTGAGTGTGTGCTAACAATGGAAATTGTGGAAAAAGTGTAGAACAAGAGAAATATCATAGTTTGTCAATTGAAGACCGACAATTCTGCCAATAATTTTATGAAAATGCCAGAAGCAGTTGCAATTGCAATTGCGATTGCGATGCGGTTGGAATTGCAGGTAACAACACAGGTGACATGTGACAGCAGTCGAATGGGAAAATGGAAAATCTAGGGGAAATTGGCAAAATGTTTGAGCCACACAAAGGGAAAGTGAAAAGCGGTAAAGGCGAAAGGCGAAAGGCAAACGGAAAGCCAAAAGGGGAAAGGGAAAAGGGGCAAATGACACGCTGTCTGGTCATAAGAGTTCAGAATTTGAACAGTTTAGGGCCAAGCAAATGACAATTCTTAAGGGGTTTAAGCCAAAGACAAGCAAAGAAAGAGACAGCAGTGGACAAAGAAAGGGATACCGATTCTCCTGCCAATTTCTTTGACGGCCAACTAATTACAGTCTGGCTAACAGCTGAATGACAACTGAATGATTGATTACCAACAGCAAAACCAATATCAAACAATTAAACAATATCATTATAATTACCTAGACCAGCGACCAGCCACCAGAGGTCAAGCAAATAGTACAGATTTCAACTGGCTATAACCAACTCGATTTGCTGGCTAAAAACAAGTCATCGTATCAACTAATTAAAGACCATTATTTATGCATCTGTAAATGTTTACATATTATACATAAAGTAGACAATAGCGTGTTGCGGCAATAAGTTACCTAAAAATTATTAAATAGCATTTGTCTGGTCTCTGTCTCCTTTTTAGTTAACTAAGTGAAATATTTTTAAGCCCAATTATAAGCAGGTAACACCCATTTGAAGCGTGTTAACAATTATAGTTGATTGACAAAGGTCATGAGACGAAATTTATATTAATAATTATATTTATATAATCACGTGTAAATAATTATTATTTTTAAATGTTAAATTGTATTGAAATTTGATTTGAAACAAAGTTTTTTATAAAGTTGAACAAGATTTAAAAATCAATTTAAGTATCTCCAGATATGCTGAATATTCAGTGGATAACAAACAATGTTTTAAATGGGTACCTGATAATTTAAAGTAATTTAAGATAGAAAAATATTAGGTGTGAAAAGAAATCCATTATTTCAGTATGAAATTTAAAGTAAATTTACTTAAGATGCTCCGATATAAGCCAAATATGCGATATATTTGTAACATTTGGCTAATTTAATAATCCCATAAAAGATAATTTGAAGACTTGAAAAATATTAGACTGTGTACTTAAAAATGCTCGATCTTAGCAAATAGCGATATATTTATACCATTTTGTAGCTAATTTCATGATATATCTCCCATAGAAACTTTGGTAAGTCTTAAACTTAAACTGTGTAGTCTTTAAAGAATGCTCCGATCTTAGCCAAATATGCGATATATTTGTACCATTTTGTAACTAATTTCATGATATATCTCCCATAGAAACTTTGGTAAGTCTTAAACTTAAACTGTGTAGTCTTTAAAGAATGCTCCGATCTTAGCCAAATATGCGATATATTTGTACCATTTTGTAGCTAATTTCATGATATATCTGCATTAGAAACTTTGGTTTTTCAAATCAAATTAGTGAATCAACCTATTTTTTCAAACCTCGCTGAAAGTTCATTTTTTACCAGCGAATTTGTTCACCATACACACAAACAGTTAGTAGTCACTTGGTTTTAAGTATAGACTATATGGTGGCTGCAAAAGAACCTTTCAACCGAGCTCTAGGAACTTGACGCCTAGCCTTATCCTGATGAAAGACAACTGCTCTTCTATTGACCAAAGTCGACCGACTGTAGTAAATTTCAAGTTCTTGAAAATAGTTTCAATAGCAAGTAAATATAACAATTACCATATAAACAAACTTCTATAAAGCTAAAAAATTTGTATAGAATTGTCTTGGTCTCAGGAACAAACATGTTCGTCAATTTAGCTAGCTTAGTAAAGAGTTAGCCAACCGACATTAGTTGTGTTATAATCCAAACTGTTCTATTTTTGACAACTTTAAAGTTAAATTAATTTAATAGATAAATTATGGTTTATTTAAAATGTGTATTTTATATAAACTTCTGAGCACTAAGCACCAAAAAAGAGTTTCCTGGTTTTATGGCCGATACTGCTCTGATTATAACTGCTTTTTAACAGCTACTAAATCTAATAAATTTAGTTATATAGCAAAACAAATATGTAAACATTGTTTTTTAGAAAACCAACTTTTCCTAAAGAATTTTAATGACTATACACAACCGATATTGGTCGGATTATAAGCAAAATCTAGTTTCTATAACATTTACTTTAACCGATAAATTTAGTTAACAAAATATTGGAAAAATGGTAGTTATGGTAGCTAAGCCCAACCGTTATTGGTCTGGTTATGTTCTGAGAAGCTGCCTGTAGGTAATATTCAAGTATTTTACTGGGGATCTATGGCTTCCATAGTTCCAATTTTGTATTTTATTGTATTTTTTGTTGCAAACAAGAAAAACAGAAGGAAACTTTCTAAAAAGTGCAGAAAAGTTTTGGCCCCAGTCACCCTTAAGGCTTATATACGGCTTTTTAGCTGGCAAAAAATAAACTTTTAAATAAAGCCGGCAAAAACTTTTTGCTAAAGGTACGAAAGTGTATGTGTGTGGGTGTGCCTGTCTGTGTGTTTGTTTTTTTTTAATAATTTAGAACGGAAAGTGGAGAGTGGGCGAAGGCAGCAAATCAGAGCCCTTCACACATTTCATAACAACTATGATTATGCAGTGCATACTTTATGGCAACGTGACGTATACGCAACGTGCACGTAACGTAACGCATACGCAACGTTGGACGCACACATTTCTCGTTTCTCATTTTACATTCATTTTGTTTTTCTTTTTTTTTATATTTTTATTTTATTTGTTTTTTTTTTTTTGTTCGCTTTTTGTTGAAGTTTTTCACGTTTCGCTTCGCACTTTGCCAGTTGCTGTTGTTGTTGTTTGTTGTTATTATCTGTCAAGTGGGTGTATGTGTGTTGTTGTTGTTGTTGTTACACACACACACACATAAGCCTTACATAACGAGCGCACAGTTGGAAATATAAACCCGACTGCACCCACTCCATTTGTACCCACTCCGCAGGGGTTGTGTGTGATCACGGGACAAGAATGTTCATGTCTGTGCGCGCTCTGCTTCGCTCTGTTTATCAAATGCCTGCGAATTGCATAAGCTATTGAGATGCTGTGACAAAGTTGCAGCAACAGCAACAGCAACAGCAATCAGCCGGCAATGACAGAAACATGTGACAACAAGCAAAACTTCCCCGCATTTCCCACTGTCCCGTTTTAGCCCGGAAATGTCAATCAACAAGCCGGAAACTGGCAACTGCCAACTTGCCACAGTAACCGGCTTGATGAAGCAACTTGGCTCTTTTTTGTTAGCTACGGCTTGACAGCCGGTTAACCCGCACAAACTAACTGCCAACAAAACTGAATAGTTTTAAACTTGGCTAGTTTTTTTTTTTTTTGGTTTTTTGGTGAAGGGAGCACAACAAAAACCAGTGTTAAACAGCGTCACGTTGTCAAAAAATGTGCGACAAAGAAGTGTTTGTAGTTGGGAGCACACTTAATATACATACTTGTCTAGTTTTAGTTAGTTAATAGTTATAGTAAATAGTTAATCGTACTTTCTTTTTTGTGTATGCCTCGCTGATGTTTTAGCTGCGCGTCGCTGTTGGCTGCGTTTAGTCGCAGTCGCGGGGGATGCGGGGAGCCCTTTGCGTTTCCTCCTGTTGTTTACGACATTGAAGCGGTATCGCATTGGAACATCCGTCGTATCGTTTCGGCTTTCATAGTGCTTGTCTTGTTGTTGTTGTTGTTGTCGGTTGCCTTTTTTATTTGCCTTTTTCTCTCCTTCTATTTTTCTTTTTGCCTTTTTTTTTGGTATTTTAATTGTTCTGCTTACGCTTTTCAGCTGTTTGAATTGAGAAACAAATTACGAATCGAGAATTTCTTTTTGTTATTGAAACAGACACACACACACACTCGCACACACACTCACACACACGCTGAAACACTCACACACACACACGCGCACTTGAAAAAAATTTGAAAAGAAAACAGATGAAATTTGTTGTTGTTGTTTTATTTGTTGTTGCTTCGTTTCTTGTAATTTTTTCGTATTTTTTTTTGTTATTTTGTAAGTTATTTTTCTTTCACTCTCTGTGCATGAATGTAGTTTCTTTTTGGTGTGTTCATTTTGTTGGTATTTTTTTAGTATTTGTTGTTTAGTTGGTGCGTTAGTATTATTTATTTTTATGTTTTTAATGCAGTTGGAATTTTTATTGTTTTATTGTAAGTACATATTAAGTAAGTGTGTATTTTAATGGAGCTCTGCGCTTGCTACGTCAGCCATGGGTGTAAACACAATACAGACTGAATCTTAACTGGCAACTGGCAACGGGCAAACGACGACGTCGGCGACGACGCTACAATATTTGTGGAGGACGCCCAGCGACAACGACAACGACGACGACGACGCTGCTTACGACGCCGACGTCGGCGTTGAGGACGATGACGACCAAAGTTCGAATTAACTCGACCACAATACGAGCAATGCGAAACGAGACTCAACACACGAGGCGCACACAATCCGACCGACCGAATAAACGGTACAACCGACCAAGCGACCAAACGACAGACAGACAGACAGACGAACGAACGAACGAACGAAGAGGCGGACAGACGAAGAGACGCAGAGACAGTCGCACACATTTGACGAACGTCCCTCTTCAAATGAAAGTGAGCGCGCGCTCGCCCGGCTGGCAGTTCCGGCTCCAGTTCCGACACTAGCTCCAGCTCCAACACCAACTCAAACTCCAACTCCGACTCAAACTCCAGCATTCATTTTTACTTGCCAACACGTTGTTGTTCTTCTTGTTGTTGGGCACATTTTGTTTTCGGTTTCTTTTTTCGTTTTATTTTTCGGCACACGTTTAAAGGGGCGAGGTTTCGCGTTGACAGCACCACAGCTGCCTCCTATCAACATCAGCTGTCGCTGTCGTTGTCGTTGTCGCTGTCGCTGCTGCTGCGGTGACTGCTGCTCTATTGCAAGCTGCTTTTTACACTTGATTTGTGGCGCCGCTTGCTGATCTCCTTTTTGCTTGCAAAATTCATTTATTTGTCCTCCACCAAATTTTGTTGTTTTATTTTTCTGCTCCTTTTCATATTTATATTTTTGACAATTATGAATTGACATAGTCGCGTGTGTGGCTGTATGTTCTCTGCACGTTCGCGCTCTCTTTACTAAACGTTTACATTGCGCTCTCTGCGCGTGTCTCTCTCGTATTTAACAGGCTCGTCACTCGCTCGTGCTCGCTCGCTTACGCAGCTGGGCCACTGGCTATTGCCATCTCTGTTGCACACCTAGCTTTGTGCTTTTTGTGTTGCTGTTGTTCTTGTTGTTGTGTGTGGCAACTGGGTACACTTACACTCAGAACAAGAGCAACAAAAACAATAGAAAGGCAGACCAGGAAGAACAGAAGCAGCAGAACCCACAACAACAATAACGACAAGAATAAGAACAACAACAACACTCACACCAAGAGAGCAGCCAGAATGCCGCCTGATAGCACTTTGGCGTGCCTGCTGCTGCTGCTGCTGGTGCTGCTGTCGCTGTCGCCGCTCTGCCGCTGTTATTGTTGTTTTCGTCTTTTGCTGGTGCTTCTGCCTTCTGCTGCTGCTGCTGCGTTTACCGTTGTTCTTCATTCTACTGCTGCTGCTGCTGCTCTATTGTTGTTGTGGCTGGTGCTATCTGCCTGGCTACGTTTTCGAAAACTGAACTTTGAGCTTTTGAGCTTGATCTAAACATAATTCGTGCCTGGCACGCGATACGAAAATCAAAATTGAACTTTACAAGTTAATCCTTTACACAACTAAATCTAGTATTTAATATACGATATATATATATATTATATATTTAGTATATATATAGCGGTTATATATGCATGTATTGGTATATTTATTTGGTGCCTGGCATTCGCTGGCAATTTTGTAAAATCAAATAAAATGGAAAATGGAAAATGGCAAGCAGAAATTTTTAGAAGGTAGAAGAAATCAACAAACGGACGAGTGCTCAATTTTTTGGTTTGAGTTGGAGTTTTTGGGGTTTTGGGTTTGTCTTTTGCATTTCGAGTGTTTGGTGCGTCCTTCGGTTGGTCCTGCGCATTGGCAAGTGCCGATTTGCGTAAGGTGCCAGGCTCCGGCGGTGGCGTTGGCGTTGGCGATGGCTCCTTGCTGGCTGCCAGAGTCAAAAACACGCCCCACCCGTCCGCGCCCCCGCCTAGCTGCCACCCACTTGCCACCTTCACACGCTCAAATCCAAGAGTTTAGCTGCTGCGCGTTGCTTTGTCATCGGCAATTGTCGTTGTCCTAGTCACGTTGTTCAGCAATATTTTTTAGTTGTTCACACATGTGTGGCTGCGTGTGTGTATGTGTGTGAGTGAGTATAACTCGTTTGGAATGCATTCTTCTGTTCTCCTTGTTCCTCTGCTCTTTCGCTTGCTGCTGATGATAAACTTGCAAATGAATTTGCCTAGCAACAAACAGCTGATAGCTGAGTGGGTTGCCCAAGGATACATCATCCACTCTCCCCCTCTCTCTGTTGTCAGCACTTGCGAGCTGCAATATCCTTTAATTTGCTACCTATCATTAAGCAAAGTCACACAAATGCTTTTGCCTTTGAGCAGCTTTCAATTGGACACAAATTGTCAACAGGAGACAGCAGCTAAATGCTAAATGTGGCAAAAGGACATTACACACACAAACACAAACACACACACACAGTGACTCACATAATGCAACGCTCACCGTTTCGACCCAAATATCAAATGGAAATGTCAACGCAAAACGACAGATAGTTGAAATGTTGTCATGTCAGATTTTGAATAAATCATGGAAATGAAAACTTTATGCATTTGTCAGCCATTTCTTGTCCCGCTCTCTAAGTCCCCAAAAAAAGAATCTCTCACTTACCCTCCCCCAAGCCTCCCTATCCATTCCCAATCCCTGCCCATCAGTTTCCTCGCTAGTTCGATATTGTGTCGTTTGCTCTTCCAGCGATTTGGGATTAAGTCATTTGGGCTACTGGGAAAATGGGAAATTGGGAAATTGGGAGACTGGGAAACTGGGAAACTGAGAGACAGACCAATTGAAATGGCGACGCTTTAATTGCACTTAAATCGCTGCCAAATTTATCACTTTGTCTTTTAAAGGAAGTCTTTAAAATCGTTCCGATTAAAACGATTATTTAAATATTATCGATAATTACAACATCTTCGAAATCGTCTCTATTAAATGGGGTAATTAAATGTCGATAACAAACTAAGTCATCATAATTGACATGAATTTAATAGATATAATATTTAGTTAAATTAAAAAATTGTGATTTTTTTTAAATTGTATGCTTGTTATTGTAAATCAATTAAATAATTTATTTAAACAATAAATTTCCATAAAATTGTTTAGAAAAATGTTTTAATTTTACTATATCGACTCTATCCACTCGGCTGTTGATGCTGATCAAGAAAATATATACTCTATGGGGTCGGCCACGACTCCTTCTGCCTGTTACGCACATTTCGCTTCTGACAAACTTAGTAGACACCTCTACTCTTTTTTGGGGTTTCGGGGTCTAAAAAATACCCATAAATTGAAAGTCATTCGTAAACAACTGCAATCAAAGAGAAGCGTCCCAGTTATTAGGTGTATTAAAGTTTTCCTACCAATATAATTGCAAATATTTTGTAAGTCTTGCAGAAGTGAGTTTGATGCATTCGAAACTGTTTCGTGAGCACGGGCACTTAAATACTGTACTCACAATGTAACAATTATATTGAATTATTCAATTACTGGCTTATTGAAATATAATGAAGAAAATCACACAAGCGGAAGAAAATCGAAGCACGCTAGAGATGGGAGCAACTTTATCGAAGACTCTCGATAAGTTCGATGTTTTTATTATCTAAAATGTTGAATAGAAAGGGGGTATTTTTTAATTGTCATGTGAAAATATAATATGATATAAAATAATATAATGTCGATAAAAATGTATCTTGTGGATAAGTCGCTTTCTTAATTCTGTATTTGTTGGGCAGAAATTGGTCATATCCAATGTTTCTGATATTAGGAATAAATTCCAAAGTTTCCAGAACATTGAAAAATTTATCGATTTCCTTCGATATTCAAAAACTTCAACATTTATCGTTTGAAAACTGTATTAGTTTCCTATATATTTTCTTTCTTTAACTTACTTAGCAAAATGTAACGATGTTTGAAAACTTATTTTTCAATCGATTAATCGATATTTTCCCAATGGCCGACTTTTTCCCATGCACGGCTTGGAGACGAACCCGGAAGTCGATACGGCAATTTAATAGGTCGTACACTCTTTTTTTGCCCATTCGAAACCGTTTAAATGCAATAACCATCAATTATTGATGGTGATGGATTAAAATGGGGCCCCCAGAAGATACGCCATATACGTATATATATATATGACGATATAATCTATAGTGTATGGCAGCTAAATATTGTGCCAAAGTGCAGTCCGTCCTGTCTGTCTGCGTCCGTTTGTCCGTTGGACTATTATCATTAAAATTTCAAAAGTTCTTTAACTATATTGGAGCGCATAATGCTCAGAGTCGGACGGGCTCGGACCCGGAGACGGATATTGAGACGCCCGTTGACTATAGACTATAGTAGTGGCCATAAGTTATTGGCCATTGAGGCCACCTGCTTGGACTTGGACAAGCGTTTTTACCACTTTTCCTCCCCAAGTTTCCCCTTTTTACCTTTTTGTGCCTTTTTTCGATTTACCATTTCTCTGCGTTCCCTGGCTTTCCTCGCTTTCCTCGCTTTCCTTTGCTTTCCTCCCAATTACCCAGAGGCCGTCTCGGTTGTCCACTTAAATAACGCAGTCAGGGTCAGAACAGCGATTGGGCCAACTTCAATATGCATGGCCAATGCGGGCAATATGGGCAATATGGGCATATGGACAATGGGCAGTGGCACAGTGGACAGTGGACAGTGGGGGCAGTGTGTACTGTACGTTGTACAGTGGGACACCGGACACGGGACAGACACTGGACAATGGACAATGGTTTTTAGACCCAGTAGTCACCAAGATTAGAGGGTCCATTGGGTTTTTCAGATGCTTAAAAGGCCGTCCCCTATATAGTATATATGTTCTTGATCAACATCAGCAGACGTGCCGATCTCAGAGACTATAAGAGCTAGAGGCACTACATTTGGAATGAAAGTGCGTCTATACGTCAGCTAAGTAATTTTAAAATCTAATTGCTGCCACGCCCCTTAACGCCCCCGAAAGTTGTAGAAAATTATTTTCATTTTATTGTAACTAGAAAAATACTTGAGCAATCTTAACAAAATTTACAAATTTTATGTATGGTACGATTATAATAATCGCCACCATGTTTAATGCAGATCGGCGATCTATATCCAATAACTTCTATAGGACAAATCAGTCAAAATTGGGAAATTATTATGAAGACATGTAGAGTCAGTTGAGCTATGGCAACCAAACTCACACATTTGGTGTTTACTACGATTATATAATTTCTAAGCAAGTTTGTTCCGGATCGAACTACTATATCCTATAGCTCCAATAGGCCAAATCAGTAAACTATTAGTGATTTGTATGAATTGATGCAGTTTAAATAGAGCAATCTCTACCAAACTCTCATAGGTTTTGTATATCATGATTCTATATATTCTGACCAAGTTGGGTCCAGATCGGACACCTATATCCCAAAGCTTTTGTAGGAAAATGGATTTTCTTTATAGAAGATGCTCAAGAATATAATTTGGTCGGAGTCTAATACCCTCGACTCGCCCAAATCAAGTACAGGGTCTTTAGCAGTCGACTCGCTAGTATGTAGCCCCGTTTACTATTTATTTTTTTTATATTTGGTGCTGCAATTGGGCGGGAGTTGAGTCGTGTTAACGCAAACGCCTTAAATATTTCACAAACCACAAACTTTACCCCGGCTTTCTCTGTGTAATAGTGTTCCCTTTGCACTGTCTCCCTGTCTCTCTCTCTATCTCTCGCTCTCTGTCTGTCTGTTCCTCTCGCACACATTCTCTGGTGGCCGCTTGTCGCCACCGCAGGCACATATAAAATTTATCATCGGCTAAATATGGCATGCACAACATGAAGAAGGTGTTTGCTTATAACGCACACATGTCGAGCACATTCACTTGCATCGATAATTCATACACATGGCACACACACACACACACACACACACACACACGCACAGATAGCACACACCAAGCCACACACAATGTGGAGCTCCTCGGACAGTATCAACTTATCCCTGGCCTCAAATATGCAGTTAAATAGACTTTAACAAAGAAAAACAACAGTGGTACAATAAACAGCTAAGTTGTCAAAAAGCGAGTGTGCTCGACTGGCATGTGCCCTGTAGTAGCACCTTTTTACGGCTCTAAATTGTGACTGCTCATAAGCAAAGTGTATACAGTGGCATAAATATTGCAGTAGAGTAGCATTGCTTACAACATACCCTGTAGAGCGGGTGCACTAGACACATTTAAGTGCAGTAAATAGAAGAAAACAATGAAGAAAAGAAATTTTAGAGCATTTATAGCATTGGAAATGGCATAGAATAACATAAAATGCATAGTGGAGTATGCTCGACTTTGGTATACCCTGTGTTCAGATTATTTTAATCACTAAAATGTGTTTTCATGCATACAAAATGCAATTGAAAAGCGTAAAAACTATACAGTGAAGTAGCATTGCTTGCAATATACCCTGTAAAAACAGTTTGAACTTACTGGACTGCAGTTACCCACATAAGGTAGAAGGATAACTAAAGCAGATGGACTGCATTATACCCTGTATTACAATGTTTTTCCTTAAAAGGGATTTAAATGCAGAAACTTTTACATGTAACCATAACACTCACTTTTGCCAAGCAACGTCATTGCCAGAGAAGTCAGTAGGAAATAAGGCAGACTTACTGGTCTCCTGCTCAACTGTTCCACGGTTTTACTGTTTTGCTGCTTTGCTGGGCTTTACTGGGTTAACTCGCATGCCATTAATTAAAGTTGGCTAAATTGTTGGGCAATCTGGAATCAAAGCCATATATCATCGCCATACCACGCTGGGCACTCTGTCAGCATCGATTGTTTCACATAAACTAACAATGAAGCAAAACGACAATCAACAAGGAATAACAAGTGGCAAAAAGATGCAGAACTAGCAGTGGAACAGTGGAACAGTGGGAGAAGTAGAAGAGCAGCACAATGGAAGAGGAGGAAATAGTGGAAGGAAGTGGAAAAAGTAGCAGCACTGGTAAGGTGAAAGTTCAGTGAGTCTTAAAATTGCACAAGTATCGCAAATAATTTATGACTTTCAAACAACAATTGTCGAAGCTTTTCTATACAAAATATTGATAATTTTTTTGATATATTGTTCTGGCTTGTCATACAGATTTATCAACTGTTATTCCACAGCTGAAATATATTTTTCCATAGCTTAACCCAAAGCGAGTGTTAAGTTTAAGGACTAAAAATGTTATTAGTTCTTTAAGACAGTGTAAGATATTATTTAAAATAAAGGTTTATTTGATTGCTTGTAGGAGCATAACAGAAATATGTTAATAGCAGCTGCTTAAACTGTTAGAGTCAGCGTAAAGCGGTTTTAGAGTAAAAATGTTAAGGTAACTTTATATAATTGAATTTATATTTATATCTACGACTTTTGTTAAATTAAGAAACATTTTCTTTCCACTTGTTTTGAAAGAATTCTGATTGTTTAAATGTTACAAGTGTTATGACTCTCTAATGCTAACATTATGTTAAGATATTGACAGCTGTTCGTATTGCCTACTATAAAAGTCTTATCACTGTAAAGTTAAAAGTTAAGCTACTAACAGCTCTCAGTCAAATATTTTAAATTTCATCAACATTTTTTAAGCTAATTGTTGACAGTAAAACTATATTGTTGACTAAACCGATAGCATAGCAAACCCCTAACAGCTATTATGCTTTATTATGCTAACATTATGTTAACTTGCATTCTGTTAAGGTATAAAAAGCTGTCAGTCTCCATATCACTAAGCTTAGTAGTCTATTTTTCAACTACTAACAGTTTTAAAACAAATTTTCGTTAACAAAGAGTAGAAATGTTATTTCTGCTTACAGTCTGTAAACTTAACAAACTGTTAAGGTACTAACAGCATTTATATGCCTAACAGTTAAGTTTTCTAACAGTTTTTAGACAAATTTCTGTTTACAAGCTACAGACATTTTTTCCCTGCTTACATTCTGTTAGCATAGCATGCTGAAAATCAGCGTTTAACAAAGTTTTTCAACACGTACTTAATGAAAGGGGATTTGAGCTATTTAACATATAAAAAATAACGACGATAAGCGACTAAATTAAGCATAATAATTGTTGCCAAACAGACGACACAACTTCAGTTTGTTATGAAAAAAAAGGAGGAAAAGTAAAAAATATAAATATAACACTGGCTTGGCACGTGAGTGTGCGAAGTGTGTGTAGTTTTTGGTTGGTTGATGAAAGGAGAAAGGGGAGAAAGGGGAATACTCTGCGTAATGCAATTTATTATAACAACAATAAAATGCCAGGGGAATTTGCGGTCCGTTTAACACACAATTTGGAGTTTGTTACGTTTACGAGTTAAGTTGAGTTAAGTTTAGTTGAGTTGAGTTAAGTCGAAAATCGATTTTCAAGTCAATGTCGACAGTCGACAGTCGACAGAAAAAAAAGGAGACCAGGCAAACAAAAAAAAAAAAGTCTGACTGGCAAAAGGTGACGAGAGAACTTGTTTACTTTGCTTAGGCGGCCCCAGGAAATGCCGAAATAATTGACGACTTACTAGACGAGGTAACGCCCCACAAGCACTACCAACACCCAATGACCCTGACCTCAAAAAATAAGGTAAAGAAAATATATATACATAAATATATATAGGCGAAGGCAAAACTCCCGAGTTGTGGATTTCATTAGTCAAGTTGAGTTAACTAAGGGATTTGTCAGGTTTATTGGGGTACTGCCCAGCCACCATACCTCACCTCACTCCCAGCAACCAGCAGACCTCCCACTACTACACCTATATATATATATTAGGCGGCCCAGGTGCTTCTCGTAATTTACCTCGAATTGTGTGTACTTTGTATATATTTCAAGTAATTCTCATTTTCATTTCAACTTTGCTCATTTGGCTTCACTTTCTGCTGTTTTGTTTTTTTTTATTTTTATCGAATTTTATGAGTTTTGTATCGAATCGATTCGTTTGGAATCCCATCCAATCCAATCCAATTCAATTCAATCACTAATAGAGATGACTTCGCGGCAAAATCGATTAGGTCATATGCCAGCAGCACTCTAAACAATATATCAAAGACAAAGCACAAACATATAGCCATATACCTACATATATACAGATTTATATATACATATAGTCTGTGTAGTATACACTATGTTATTGCATAGGGCGAATCGGGTATTTATGGGCATTTGTTTTCGATAGCAATTCAAATAGATACAATTATCTCAGTGTTTGCATTCGATCGGTTTTGGGTCGCTTTCTGATTTACATCTGTGTATCAGCGAGTTTTGTGTATAATTCCCACATAATATTAATACTCTTACCGCAAATGCAGCATTATTCAATCAGCAATCACCGACGGCTTCTTAAAGTTATTTTAGTTTATTAAATATTCGATTTTGGCTTGAGTTTTTACACGTAGCTGTTATTGTGACGCTGCCTTAACAGCGACTGTTATTGTAACGCTGTTAGAAAGTCAACGCTAAGTTCTTATATTTTAAATTGTTTGAAATTTAATTTAATAACATCTTTGACGATAACTGTTTAATAACATGAGGCTGTTATTGTGACGGTCTGTAAATGTTAACAAAGCAAAAGTTGAGTCGAAGTATAAGATAAAAGAGAACTAGATTACTTTAAGTTTGAAAGGGGTTTGATTGTGTAAAAGCAGAATTATTTAAATTACTGAAAACATTTTGAATTAAAAATACAACTAAAACCATCCGCTTAAAACGTCACACTTGAAGCTCCTCAGTCTAAATTGTTCCAGGAAAAAAAAATATTTCAGAAGAGTAGTAACATTAAAATTCCAAAGTGAATGTTGTTTTGATAAACATAGGCATAGAATTTATGTTAAATAGAGAATAAAATTTATTATGTTAATTGATGAAAACCCTTAGAAAAGTACGTCAAAACTTAAATGGATTTTATCAAAATTTTAAATGATTTATTTTTAACACAAAATTATAAAAGAATTTTTGAGTACCAAAAAAACATATTAATATTTTTCAAACTTTTGAAAAAACATTCAAGACATTATGCACTAAATGGTATTTAATTTATTTATTTAAAAAAAATATTCACTGTGTCTTACTCATGTAAGACTCTGTAAGATTTGGTGGACACTGAAAATTTTGCCTCGAAAGGAAATTTGGAAAAGCCGCTTCGATCGAGCACTATAAACAAATTTCATAAATTGAAAACAAAGAGAGAAAACCTTTCACTTAATTCAATAATTTGATTGTTTTGAAATATGAAATCGTTAACGGCATGCGGAATGCGGCGCTGGATTAAGATGAATTAATGATTAAAAATAGTACAAATAGAGCATTAAATATTCTTTGTGCCCTGGGAAAATGCTTTCTCATTGTTATTTTCGTGGCCGTAATGTGCGTGTGTGTGTGTGTGTGTGAGTGTGTTTGTGTGTTGTTGTTTTTCTGCAGATGCTTTGGATGAAAATAACTTGGAATAGCCCCAGAGTTGCTACCTATTGTTTATTTTTATGGTTGACTCGATGGGCAATATCCGTGGACGTGAATGTGGTACATGGATCTGGAGCTGAACCTGAAGCTATAGGCTAGTAACTCTCTGTCTCTGTCTCGCTCGCTACCTGTCTCTATTCAGTGTGTAGTTTTATCAGGGTCTTCTTAGCTTAGTTATGGCCATTTGTCATTGTGCCGCAAAAGTTGTTTATGTGCCAGTTAATCCCCTCTCGCTCCCCTCGCTTCCTGGCTAGACTTACCAAAATGGGACGCTCGTTGGCATAAGAAAGTTTGCGCGTTTGACGCAGCGTCTCCAGCCAAAGGGATGTGCGTCGTGACGCATTTGTGGCGCCACCAGCAGCACCACCACCAGCTCCACCCCCACCAACGCTGCCGGTGCGCGTCATGAGTGGCGGCATTTGTTGCGATGAATTCACGCCTGGACAGGCATTTGATGTACTGACAGCTGCAGCTCCAACTTGATTCAGTGGCTGATATAAGCCGCCCTGGCATTGGTTCTCCATGCAGGAAGCCGGCGACATGCCACAAACACTAGCCAAATTTGTTAACGCACTTTTCTTTTTGATTTATCTCTCCAAACACAAGTACAAAAATATTTTTAAAAAAAATTTTATATAAAAAAAAATATTATTTATTTTTTTGATTTCGATTTTTTTTGTTATTTACAGTATTTAATGGAAACGAATTTTCAACGCATTTTCCGCCAGCGAATGCATTTTTCGAACCGTTTGCTGCCGCAATTTTCACCGTTTTGTTATTTACTTTTCATTCGATTTCTCAAATTGTTTTTCAATTTTTGAATTTCTCGACTTTTGGGCTGCGTAATTGTCCAAATGTAAACACACACACACCGATACACACACCAACAGCAACAGCAACAGCAACACACACACACGTTCACTGAGGGCAACAGTGCAGATGGAAGCGGAAGGCGAACAGTTCATTTTGGCACTTTCATTGCGTCTATAAACATTTTAGCCATGTGTGCTACGACCTGGAAATTGTACAACTGAACAACTGATAAACTGACAACAAAACTTTTTTCTTTCTTTTGCCGTGCAAAGAAAGACACTCAGAGAGAGAGAGAGAGTAAGGCAGAGAGACTGTAAGCGAGCGAGATAGCGCTCTGGTCGCAAAAAAAAAAAGTTTTATTTAGATTTCAATTTTTCCAAGGGAGGACGCCTCGTAGCTAAAAAAAAGTACAACAAAGTCAGCAAATTGTTCATCTGGCAAGTAGACAGTTAAATGCTCTTTCGAAAAATTTTTAAAATATTTTTTTTAAATTTATTTTAAATTAGATTAGAGTTTTCTCTCGAAGTATAGCATTTTGATTACAGCACTTTAATGTGCAGAAAACTTTTTATTAAAATGTAATTTTTATGTTCCAGCTAATTTTTTCTAGACAGAATATAAACTTATAGTTCGCCATAGTTATTGAATTTTGCAAACTTATTGCTGTTTTCATTACAAATTTTATTGATTTTTTATTCAAATTGTTTATTAAAAATAAAATTAACTATTTTTTGAAAAGTTTTTTTTTTAATTAAAAAAATTGCCTTGAATAATTAAGGGTTTCATTAGAAATTTAATTGGTTTGTTCATTAACTTGTTCATTAAAAGTGTAAGACTTAAAACAATTTTATTTCATTAAAAATGTTAATTAAAAATTTCATTAAATTAAATTAAATTTGAGTTTCATTAGAAATTTTATTGATTTTTGCATCAGATTAGTTTATTAAAATTTTGTTTATTTTTTAAGCTAAAAATGATTTTATTACATTAAAAAATGGGTATTTAACTAAGTCTAAGTTTCATTAGAAATTTTATTGATTTTTGCATCAATCAGACTGTTTATTAAAATTTTGCATTATTTATTTTTTTAAGTTTTAAAAATGATTTTAATTCATTAAAAAATTGGCATTAAACTATGTCTGAGTTGCATTCGAAAATTTCATTGATTTTTTCATTAAATTTCCGATTAAAATTTTAACGAATAATTGAATTTTTTGTAACTATGATAACCAAACATTAAATTGATTTAATGGTTAGAAATACAATTGTTTAGTTTTAGAATAAGTTGCTCAGAAAGTGACTAAAGTGGACTAAAGAGGTTCATTTGTTTGACTAAAGCCACATAAGTTGGTGACGTCTAGTAATAAGAGCTCCAAATAATTAATAAATAATTTATTAATTTTTAGTTACACAAAAAGCAATTCAGCACAGTGTGAACTATATATAATCAAGTAACAATTCAGCTGATAAATCGCAACTATACCTAGTAAGGGTACAAGTTTTATACGCTTCACGCAGCACGCGATCGTGATCGTGATCGTGATCGAGATCGTGATTGTGGATGGTGAATTGTGAATTGAATATAACCGATTAGCGATTTGCTGCTCGATTGTTGCGGATTGTCGGATTGCGCCGAGCGATTTACCGACCGATTGGAAACAGCAGCCAGTGACCGCTGAGAGAGACATCCGCTGGGGCATCAGCTGCATGAGAAGCAAGCCAAACTACCAACAATACAATTGGTTTTAGCCAAAAGACTACAATTGATTGCCTACGTCATCGAAACGTTGCTCGCATCTCAAACGTTTCCTGTGCGCTTCCTCTCAAATCGTTTGCTCTCTTTCGCTCTCGGTCTCTCGATGGAAGCGAGCCAAATTTTAATGGTCATTTGTCGGCCGACAGGTTTGCCTGAACTTGACGATGCCCTGTGCCATCAATTGTGCACTGATGATTCATTATATACCCTTTATTTGACGCACCCCCTGTGTCCCCTTTGCTTTGTGTCTCTACGGCAAATGAGACATAAACAAAACCTTGTCCCAGATGCCATTATTCCCAATTAAATTATGAGTACTAAGAATTTATATTATTCAACAATTATTGGCCTGCATCCAAATTGAAATTCAAATGGGTTTTTTTCAATTTTCTTTTCTATTTTTTGTTAACGTTCAGAAATTCCCAGTTCAATAAATTCCCGAAAATTAAGTAATTTAGGAAAACATAACTCAACTGGCCTTTAATAATGAATGTAACCTCAAAATATTTACACGATAGTTTATTCCCGTATTGCAATTAGAAATCGACAATCGAAAATCGCCCATAAATTTCATTAAAACAATTTTATAATACATTTTGTGTATGGCAATAAAAATGGGTCTTTTGCTTAAAGGTATAGCATCTATAGCATTGATAGATCCAGTGTTCACATAAATCCTATAGTGTATATAAGGAAATCGTTTAAATCGCGAAAAACATGTTTTCGAATGTAATGAAAATTTTAGTATTTTTTAGAATTTCGTTTATGTATTGGTTGTTAAATGTTATCGAGGTCAAAAAGAGTTTCATTAGAATTCTCATTGATTATTTCATCAAATGACTTAATGAATAATATTTGGAAATGTGTTAAAAGTGATTTTATTTTATTAAAAAAAAATGGTGACAAACTGAGTGTGGGTTTTATTAGAAATTTGATTGTTTTTTCATTAGATTGTTAATATGTTTAAATAAACGTTTAAAAGATAGAAATATATGGATAGCGGTTTCATTAAAATTTCATTACTTCTGATAAACCAGTCAAAGACGTGCAAGAGAACTTTCATTGATTATTTCATTGCACTGTTCATTGAAATTTTCATTAAATATTTATTAAATTATTTTTTCAGCCAGTTTTCTATAAAAATGTTTGTTTTGTGTCATTAAAAGTTTCATTAGAACTTTTATAGTATTTTTACTTAGTTTTTTTTTTTTAATTGTTGCTAATTATTTTCATCAAAGTAACATTACTTCAACCAAAGAGCTTGTGGTCGACATTAAATCAATATTATAGTTTATTGAATTATATTAGGGAAAGTTTTTCATGTGGAAATAATTTCTACGGTGCTTTCAACTTTTCGAACATAAACGAGTGCATTTAAAAGTTAATAAAGAGACAGGCAGGACTCGGGATTGAAATTCAATTATGCTACGCTTACCTTCAAGATCAATTTGATCATTTTAATAATAATAGATAATGTTACAAATAAGTTCGAGTAACTAATAATGTCGCTAAATTCAATATTAAATAACAAACTACAAGCAATAACGAGCTAACGAACCAATCAATGAGTATAGCTAGATGGCTGGGTGTACAGTGGGTGAATGAAGGGTGAATGTGGCCGAGACCGTGAACCAACTACAACTATAACACAGCTACTATATTGTACTACCAATGGGAGCGCAGACAAACGATGTGGAAGATGTTTGAAGTATGTTTCAGAAGTAATCTAAAAGTTTCAAGAGCTAAATTTGATGAACTAAGTAGCGGATGCTGTAGCTGATTGACAAAGTGTAACTAGTGTGTGAGTGTGTGTGTGTGTGTGTGTGTGTGGAGGGTGTGTGAGTGTGCGAGTATGAATGCGTAGACGAATATGAGCGGGTTACTCGAAAAAACGTTTCATATCAATTACGTTTACGGGCATTCAAGTATGAATTGTATCGCATTTTGGGTTAAAAACGGTGCTCAACTTCAACTACAAAATGTTGGTATTTTTTTTGTTGGTATTTTTTCTAAAATTTGTTGCTGTTTTGATTTTGTTTGTTGTATGTACACAATACACAAAGAAGTTAACGTTTATGCACAAAATGCTAATCGAAGTTGGGATTAATTTTGGTATAATTTTGCTATTAACATTTTTGGGTATTTTGTTTTGGTAGTTTTGTAAGTTATTGTGATTAAATACCATTTTGGAGCATTGTAGCGTTTCGTTAGTGGCCTCTGTGAAGGCCCTTCTAAGTCGCAATTTTCGGCTTTCGGACAATGTGCGAGGCATTAGAAGAACGCCCTGAGGAGAATTGTTGAGGCGAATTGTGATTAGTACAAGTACAGTTCAATCAATTAGTTAGTTTAATCAGATATCTCACATATAAGTATATAAATATAAATATATATGTATAAAGATAAAAAGGGAAAGAGATAAGTAAACATACATATAAGTTAACTAACTAGAATTAAAGTTTTGTATGAGTGATTGCAATGTAATTACAATGGTCATTATAATACGATTGATAATAGTATTATGGTTAAATAATATAATAGGTAAGACTTAGTGATTACACGTTTCACATTAATTATACATACATATGTAGAGGTATTTAGATAATTTACTTTTGGTGTAAGTACAGTACAGTGGGACTCGAGCTGATCGAAGTTGGAATACCCTAGCATTGAGTATTAAATAAAAGGTAATTCAAAGCAAATAAATTAAGAAAAACTATAAAATAAAGTTAATTCAAAATTAATTATTAGTTTTATATTTATTAGACATTTTATTAGCGATTTTATTGCATTATTTACTAGGAAAAATTAAAAAAAAAATAAAATGAATTAATTTATTGTTTATTTTATTTGTTGTTTATTTGTAATTGGAAATATCATTGGAGATTTCATCTTATGATACGAAGAACTATAAGTTCGTCATAGAGCATTAATCAAAGAATAATTATAAATTTCATTAGAGATTTGATTAAACTTTGAATTAAGAACTATATCATTATATAGTCTGAAAGCATATATCTCTTTACTCATCATTGAAAAGTTATTGTATGATTTTTAATTAGAAATTTCATTGGAGATTTCATTATATGATTTACAAAGAACAATTAGATCATTATTAAAAACTAATTAGAAATTTTATTAGAGATTTCATTACATTTTGTATTAAGAACTATATCATTATATAGTCTGAAAACATTTATCTCTTTTCTCATCATTGGAAATTTCATTGTAAGATTTTTAATTGGAAATTTCATTGAAGAACTATAAAATCGTCATAGAGCATTAATCAAGAATAACTAGAAATTTCATTAGATATTTCATTACTCTATTCTTTATTTATCATTAGAAATATCTATTTCTTCGATTAAATAGTCTTAAATTTATTCAAGTTTCCATGACATAATTCATCGATAACCATTAGTTTGATTTATTTAAAATTTAATTGCTTTTATCATTAAATTTGTTTTGATTTATAAACGCATACTTAAGCAAAATGTCAGACTTTCTGCAAGGTCAAAATAAACGAACAGAATTGAATGTCAAGATTTCCACACACGCAGTCGCACAGATAATTTTGGGTGTGAAATGCATGCTGCATACTTTTGGGCGTTTTGCTAGTGAAAAGCTCAAATTTATAACGCATACGCTCACGCGTACACAGCTCGTTTGTTTTGTTTGTTTGTTTATTCGAAATGAAAAGCCATAAAGTAATCATAATCAATTTAATTTTCCTTATGCCAAATTATAAATAATTGTAAGCCATGGATGATATGTGAGAAACTTTAATATGATAATAACATAGTCTGTCGTTGTCTTTGTCTACCGAACACAAACGCCCACTCCCAGTGCCCCTCCCACTGCTTCCACTTTGTGCGCCTCGCTTTCTGCCACTCGTTCACTTACTTTAGTGCTTACGTCCTTTAGCTTTTCAGACATGAACTTGGCATTTCAAAACTTTTAGTCCAACAAAGCACACACACACACACACCCACACACATGTGTGTGTGTGTAGATAGCATGCACAATGAATGAAAAGTTCGGGTTGCGTTGCATAATTAAGTGAAAAGCTCTAAACCAACAACAAAAAATCAAGTGAAACTATCAGAAGTTTGAAATTGACAGGCGAGAGCTTTTGAACGTGAAGCTTTCAGTGTGCCCCCTACCGCCACAAAAGCTCTGGCTTGGCGCAAGGCAGGTACGCAGCTACCACAGCCACTCACAGCAGTATTTGTTTGTGTGTATGTGTGCATAGGTAAGTATGCTGGTAAGTATTTATTTATGGTTTGCCAGTACTTTAAATTGCATACAAAATTTATGCGCTCACTGTACGCAGGGGTGAGTAAAAGAAATAGTGTGTGTGTGGGTGAGTGTGTGGGAGAGAGGGCACTATGGACTTTGGTTTTGTGGTAGCTGAAAGCTTTAAGCTCTTAAGCTAAAAGTATGCAATAGTCGTTAAAGGACAACCAAAAAAAAAAGAGAAGAGAAGAGCGAAAAGTAGAAAACACGATACATTTCGTCCATTGGGTTAGGTCCGGCCCTAGGCCCTATCATTATCATGTTTGGCCATTAGCTTTGGCGCTAGTTAGTTACATTTTGAATGTGACAAAGCTTTTTGTCACACACAGACACACAGGGAGACACTCACACGCACATTGGGAGCCACTGAAATTGGCCATAAGTTGCTTGGCTGACAGCACTTTTCTTTCTTTCTTTCTTCTTTTTTTTTTGAAGCTCTATTTATTGGTTGTTCCTGGGGGCAATACAAGTGTATAACCCACCCGACGAATGTGTCAATTATCTCCCTCTCTTTGTCTAGCTGGCTGCTTTGGACTGTCTGTCTCACTCCCACTGCCACTAAAAGTCTGGCGCGTCCTTGTTGTTAGTGTCAACAAGGTTGAGCTTAAAAAAAAAAAAAGACAGAAAAAACTCAAGAATCCCCACCGACTGTATTGAAGCAGTAAAGGAGGCGACATCGAATGTCAAAGAGTGAAAATATTCATCAATCATTTTAAGGTCGAGCGTGAAAAGTGGAAAGTGGCAAGTGGAAAAACGAAAAGTTCAGACATTGTCGAATTTATTGATATTAATTACAATACTAATTATAATTCTATATTTAGCAGCAAGTGTTAATATATATACTTATACATTTTCATTTACATTTAATTTATTTTCTTTTCGTCTGTCGTTTTTGGATAATGGTTGCTACGTGATCGAACTTTGGGATTTGCCAGTGAAATGAACAAGTGGGCAACGGGCAATGGGCAACGGGCAATGGGCAATGGGAATATTGACAACTTCAACTAATTTCGAATTCCGGCGCATTATGAATAATCAATTCTCGTTTTAACGTCGGCCAAATATTTTCTCGTTAAGCATAGAGAATGAGAGATTTCAATTTCGGTTACGGCTACGGTTACGGTTAAGGGTCGAATTGACCTCGTTCAAATGAAATTGCCTGCCTTCTCAGTGTGTATTTGTGTTATCAAGTGAATAACGAATTTGATTTACAATCGCCTGTCAAATAAACGAAAAATGAACCACTCGAGTAGACCACCCACGAACAAAATACAAACCACTCAACCACCCAGACAGTCAAACCACTTAAATCCACACTCATCCACAGCACTTTAGATACATACAAATCTTTTCCTCACTCACAACCTCTCAAGACGTCTCCTGCTGCGTGTAAACAACATTTTTAATTATGATCGAATGAAATGTAAATTAAAACTATACAAAATGAGATAAGCTGCCCATATGCATGACGGGAGAGCGAGGGAGAGGGAGAGCAAAAAAGTTGAAAATATTATAATTAATATTATTGGGCCAACGTGGCGTATGAGCAATATTGATTTTCACTAATTGGATTGCAGCGCGTGAAAATGTGAAAATGTGAAAAATAAGAAATACACACAAACACACACACACACACGCTATAAAAGAAAATACAAAAAAAATGTTTAAAAATAAAAAGAAAAAAAAAAGCGAGCAAGAAAATTTTGTTGGATTTGCATTGAATGTCGATTATAATACTCAATACTTAAGTACTTAGGCATGGAAATCAACTTGAGGGAAACTTGAAATATTCTTTTGGGCAGGAAAAACTCTGTTGCTTACGTACTAAGTTAGAGGAGGCTTACAGCGGCAGTACGTGTCAGTTGGGCGGGACGAGGGGCAGGTAGAAACATTGTATACTTAAGTCTACAAATGAAACGGTGGGAACAAAAGTATTTTAAAGCATAAATAATTGGCATTACTTTAATGTTTAGCATAAGTTAATGAATTTTAATAAATATAGCTTGTTACAGTTAAAGTTTAGTTGGTTACTTAGTGGAGTACTTTGGTAAAGGTGTTGAGGGAGTTGAGCAACAACTATACAATAGATTAAACAATTAATTACATTTCTTTTTATGTAGAACGTGGCTCAAATATTCAAGGAATTAAATTAAAGGGATTAAAACCAATTTTAGTTTTTTTCTTAACAAATAAATTAGAGAAATTGAATTTGTATACCTAAATTGACTTGCATTTAATTGCTATTAATTAGTGACTGGGGATAATATTTTATGGAAACATAATTTAAATGATTTTAAATTTAAATATTTAATTTATTATAAATTATTAACACTCACAAAGCTACCTATAATACGCACTTCATATACCTATATTTGCATTTTCTATTTTTTTTTTTTTTTGCAGCACAAGTTTATTTAATTTATTTTAAATATTTTTTTCACACTCACAAATTAGTAAAATTGAAAAGTTGATTGAAAAGTTTGTCTAAAAATATAATTTTGGTTTGTAATTATTTATTTATTTTATGTATTTGTTTAGTAAAGTTTTTAAGAACTTTATTTTGTGAGAGTGGAACACAAAATTGGAAATTTAAATAAAAAATATATTTTTTATTTAAAAAAGAGTTTTTTGAACAAAACTGTATAAATAGATCTAGTAGAAAGAAGTAAGAAAAAGTTAAATTTCAAATATGTTTAAATTAATTTTAATTTTAAGGAAAGTTTTCTTGCTTTCCAAGGGTCAGTTTAACTACAGGTAGTAGACCACAAATTCTAAAAGCACTTTTTGCGATGTTTAACATATAAGCATATTAGCATATAGTTTTATTCACATATGTAACTTATTTTAAGACTGGGTTCTTCTGAGAGCTGAAGAGTTAGATTAACTAACGAGAGAGTAGTTAAATATTTTTGTAAATTTCTTATTTTAAGAAAAGTTTCCGCCTATCAATAATAACTAAATTTTACTTTGACAACCTTCTCAACTGTACTATATGTACTTTGGTATATCTCTCAGCTCTCAATGTGACAGAGTTGCCACCTTTCAATAATAAAACAGAGTTATTACAACTAACTGATTTAAAGAGTCTAAAATAAGTTGTTAACTTGAAGCTTAAACTGAACCCTAACTGGATTATAAAATGTAGACTATAACCTAACCTAACCTAACCTAACTTTCTATCAACTAGCTATCGATAAATGCTGTTATCGCTGCTGCTATGCCCACTATCGATAGCTAAGCAACACTGTGATTTGCGTACTTTCCGTGTGACCAATCGATTTTGACACTGAACTTCGGAAATGAAAAGAATTTGGAACACACATAGAACATCGAGTGCTGGAAGACAATGGATATGGGGTTTTAGGGGGACCGTACCGTCACAACGTGTGTTGACACTACACTTAAACGTCGCTATGTTCGCTAAACATCGAAAACAAAAAGGGGGGGTGGGTAAAACATATGGAAAGTCGCAGAATGAGCGAGGTAATTTGTAGGTTATGTACACACACATGGCTTACTCTATATATTTTTAAAGGTTAGGTTTCTGTGAGACACCTAGTTTATTATTATTATTGTAGTCGAGGTTATGTACACGAGATACACAAACACACACACACTTAAATTCCCATACACCATAAATACCTCCCGTGGGTGTAGGGGAGTGGGAGGGTAGTTATAGCTGGTGGTTCGGTCGGTCGCTTACCTGTTTGAAAGGACGCATGCCGCCATTGATCCTTAGGGAATCAGCCGCAATGCCAGCAATGCCATCTGTAGTGCTTTCCCGCAGCTGTTTCAACGACACATTCGGCACCGTGTGGGAGTGGCCACATGAGCTATGCGACCCACAACATATGGCCGTAGTGCTGGATTCCGGCTGCGAGCTTTGACGTATTATCCTTGATCCATTTGTTGGCGATGACGTTATTAGCACCGGTGGCACTTGCTGTTGCTGATGATGATGCAGCTGCAACTGTTGCTGTTGCTGCTGCTGATGTAGCTGCAACTGTTGCTGTTGCTGATGTAACAACTGTTGCTGCTGCTGCTGCTGTTGGAGGGCTGAATTTGATATGCATATGGCCATCGAGCTGGTCAAATTACCCTGCTGGAAGGCACTTTTCACACTATCCCGCGATGCCGAACGATCAATTTGTCCCCCCGTTGAGATCGGTGTTGTCGATGCCCGGCGACTGCAATTGCGACACGCACGACAACGACTTGGTGCACTCGGGGGTATGCTCGACGATAAATTTTGATATGATGATGTGCCCAAATTGGGATGACTCGAGCCGTGACCACCCTCGTGTGGCTTAAGACTTAAATTCATAATTGATATGGTCGGTTGTTTCATTTGTTGATCCTGTTGTTGCTGCTGCTGCTGCTGCTGCTGTTGCTGCTGCTGCTGTTGTTGCTTGGTCAGTGCACCGCCAGCCACGCTGGTTGATGCTGATATTGTTGTGGTCGTTGATGTGTTTTGTGTTAGTTCTTGGTCCTCTTCATGTACTTCAATATCAGGCACTATCGATGTTCTCAATCCTTGCTCAATATCCTCATCGTGCCCCATGCCCATGCCCGTACCGCCCATACTGCCCATTATACCGCCACGCATACTCTCCTCAGATCCCATGCGTGCCTGCTGCGATTGCTGTGGACTCGTCAGATATGTGGAAGTCCGATCCTGACGCATCAGTGTCGGTTTGCCACCCGACGTGGAAGCCATGTTATTCGGTGTTGGTCCGTTTGCCGATGAACTGCTTTTCACCTGTCGCAATAGGGCGGTACGGCCACCGCCTCCCTTCGTTGTGTTCGAAACTAGCAGGGAGTCCGTCTCCTCGGAGCTAACGTAGCCCGAGTTGGCATTATCGTTTAGCTTTTGAATTGACATCTGCAAAAGGAGGAAGAAGAAGTTAAGAGCATTAGATGAGAAGTAATGGAGAGAAGTACACTGAGAAAAATGTGGTGTCACTTCAAAGCTTTTGTTTCACTCCCTAGTGCCTAAAGCTGTCCCACTTTTTGTTTAATTTCTAGTCATTTTATTTAATTTATTTATTAAATTTTATTTTTGTTTAAAAGTGAATAATTTTAATATTTCACTCTCTGTGTGAAGAGTTAGCAGCACTATTGTGTTAAGTTGGCAGCACCATTGTGTTAAGTTGGCAACACAACTATGTTAAGTTGGTAGTACCACTGTGTTAAGATGGCAGCACCACTGTGTTAAGTTGGCAGCACCACTGTGTTAAGTTGGCAACACCACTGTGTTAAGTTGGCAGCACCACAGTGTTGAGTGGGCAGCACCACAGTTTTGAGTGGGCAGCATCACTGTGTTAAGTTGGCAACACTACAATGGTAAGTTGGCAGCACCACAGTGTTAAGTTAGGAGTACCGTTTTGTAGAAGAGCCCCCTGCCCATTGCTGGACACATCTTATCAGTTGGCAGTTCTGCACTAGCAAGTAGACAGCACCATTAAGATGTAGTGTTGCCACTTGTCAGCACATAAGCCACACTAGTGGCACTGCTGTGCAGAAACATCAAGCCAGCAACATCAAAATACATACAGAAATGTCAATGACAACTACAAGTTAAAGTTAAAGTTAAGTGCATGTTAGAGGTAAATGTCACAGCATTTAAATCAAAGGTTGGCAGGCTGTGCTGCCAGAAAGTGACAAAACTGTGCTCGAAACTATATAAAGTAATTTAAACAACATAGAATGATATTTAAAATCAAAAGCTTGCAATAAACTCAACGGAAAGCTGGCTGTTTTGTGTCAGTAGTGCCAACTTGTCAATTGACAGCCTTGAACCCATTTTGACCTATAAAATAAAGTACTGCATAACAAATATTTATAAAGCAAAATGTCACAAGTTTCCTACACGCGTACGTGTGTGCAATAATAAGAATATGACCCAAATTTGTAATGTAATGAAAGTAAGCAAACCGTTTGTATACTGATTTAAAACAGTGTTAATAAATTTCGTAAAAATTGTTAGCTAAATGAGCTTCGGATATTTTAAAAACCCAAAGAGTTATACCTATCTGCATAAGTAAGCGGTTTACTTCTGCAAATGCGCATAACTTTTTAAACTATCAAATAAGACGACACTTGTGCAGTTAACTTAATGAGTTTTAGTGCTGTAAATTTAAAGCAGAAAACTAGACATGAATAAATTTGTGAGTTCTTGAGATTTAAGTGAATAAGTAAAAAGAAACTAGCTGGCAACGCTGGCTGGCTGCTTTAAGCTGCGCTTTAAAGCGAAGCTCAAGCAGCGTCAGTCAAGCCCAGACAAAAGCTCAGCGAGAGCTTTTCATTAAAGTACCAGAAGAAGACGAAGTAGAAGAAACAGTAGAAGAAGAAGATGAAGATGAAGAGGAACAAGAAGCAGTAAAAGCTAATGAAGAGATAACGACGGAAAGTTAATAGACACTAGGCGGCAAAACGAAGCACGTGTGGCAATAGCAAAGTCTAAGTATGCGCAGGTGTGTAGAGGTGTGTGTAGAGGTGTGTGTAGAGGTGTGTGTGTATGGGTGGAGGTGGGAACTTGATGACCGCACACCTACGGGAAGGCAAACATTGAAATGCAAACATGAACTCACGCACATGAGCTTATGTCTGCAGGTGTGTGTGTGTGTGCCAGTGTGTGCGTGTGAGTGTGTGTATTCAAGTGTATGTGTGTGTGTATGTTAAACAAGCATTTCTATATGTCTATATTTGATATGCTTATGCCCAAAAAGTTTTTGGAGCATGAGTTTAAGGGTCGATGGACAACTGGATGGGGGACAGTTGGGCTCAAGGGCTGCCATATTACCAGGGTTGGGCACACCGAAATTCATATAGAAACTAAATTCAAAACAACTCTCAAAATCTAACAATGAAAATCAATAATTCAGCTATAAATACAAAACGAGCTGTCTAAATTATGCAAGAAATTTACTCGCACCAGTAAAAATACTAAATAACAAACTGTAGTTGTTGTTGTTGCTGTTGTTGTTACTGTAGCTTCACTGTGGCCATAGCATTTACAGTTACTGTAACACTAACACAGCACATGAGTCTTGGGACATGAAAACGACACGAAATGTGAAAATTTGAACACCTGGAAAACAACAACGGACTGCCAACAATTCAAACACCCGAAACAACCGCAGGAAGCAGAGAAGGGCGGGGAAGGAGAAGGAGAGGAGAGCAGAGCAGGCAACAGCATTAGAGCACTGAGTGTTGGCATGTCGAGCGTGCCGCTAATAATAGTCGCTACCCCAGACTTACACCTGCCCGGCAGTGGAACCCAGAGCCCATCCGTAATGCGCCAAGTCCTACGGCCAGACAATTGTGGCACCCGAAATTGGGTTAAAAAATAACTATCAGTTGGGGCGGGCGTAGAGCCAAACGACTGCTAAAGACCCTGTACTGACTGATAAATAAATTACATTTTAGAGATGAATAGTTTTGCTTACTAGTTGCTAGTTTTTTACAGATTGAGCTGTAGGTTATTAATTTCTATTATATATATATGCATATACAAATACTCATCACTGATTTTCAACCGCTTTACGACTTCTTATGTTACCCGTATGTATAGCCATACAATGCTTGTACAATATATATAAAAGTTTAAGCATAGACAATGTTTAGGTTTGAGATATGCTCATAATAATCAGTGTTATAAGTGCACTTTAAAGAATCTATATAGTTATATAGTTGCTCCATTATAGTACGAACATGATATAGAAAGTGGACATATAAAAATAATGTGTAGGTACTTGTAAGATAAATCAACTTTTCCCCTTTTTGGCCAGTTGGAACCATATTTTGAGTTCCTTTCCACTATAGATCGTGTCAGAAATCTGAACAAAAGGTAAATCATCGTTTTATATAGAATACATACTATTTTACAGAACATTTCCGGCACTGCTAATAAGCTTACACCACTAATATGAGAAAACCCCTCATAAGCGGACAACTTATCTACCAATTTAAATTTGTTGTATGCCTCAGAACAGTTTATTCCTCTTAGGCGCACAAAAAAACTCGTCGGCGGTTGTCCGCTTATGAGAGTTTTCACTATATATGTACCACTATACATATTTATATAGACTTTATAGCATCTGCCACGCCTGCTTCTCTTTACGCCTCAAATTCACCGTAACTATCTCACTAACCTTATACACCCTCTGTACTTCATGCGATTACTGGTCTAAAAATAAACTCGTTTTGTATTTTGTGCCAACTCATTTTGAGCTGCGGTACCAGGCTACCCAAAATCGGTGTGTACCGGAAAATTGTGCACATTACCAGGTAGTACACAGTACCAGAACGAACGGAACGACAACGAGTGCAACATGAATTCAATTTCCATACAAAAATTTCAAAATAAAGAAAATAAAGAAAAAAACAAAAACTGGATCCATTAAAAGCGGTCGCTGAAAGCGCGGCAAGTGCGGAAAGGAAGATGGTAGTAGTGCCACGGCCATTTGGATTGGTCTGTCAGTCCAACAAGGGTTACAACCGAGGCACTGTGGGGGAAGAGGAAAGCGTCAGCAGATGGGTGACATTTTTCCACCCATTCAAATAATTAAATACACACAAGTACACAGACATACAGGGAGTACTGTGTACGGCGCTGTGCACTGTGTCTGCATGTCTGTTGTGGCACGCGTGCATGTAATCCGTTAGTAAGCAATCAGCTAGAGAGGATCTCACAATCAGATCGTGGCATGACAGCTGACATATATATACCCTACATTTTACACGAGCTGACAGTCGACGGTTGGCTATGTGCTCTGTGAGAAGTAGAGTAGGTGACTAAAGTGACTACATTTATGGCAGCTCTGATTGAAAGTCCCAAAGAGTTGGCTTCAAAAGTAGGGCAAAAAGTTTTAGGAAGGTATTTTAAAGTAAATTAAAATCAAAATAAATAACTAAAAATATTAAGTTAATTTAAGTATTAATTTATTAATAAATTGTTTTACATTAATTAAATTCTAAATTTCATTTATATTCATAACTTTCTTGCATGTGTTTGTTAAAACTTCATAAATTCTCATATGACACTTTTATAAAATTTATTATAAGCTTCCACCTATTGCTCTCAAAATACGCTTAAAATAAAAAATAAAAACGGTACTCTAGTGATTTAAATTTAATTTAAAGCTTACTCATTGACTCTACTATAGTTTCATTATGGGTTTTATTTTCGAAATACTATTTAATGTTAACTGACATATCTGACACGTAATTTTTCACAATAACTTCACGTACTAGTCATGTCTAATGAGTTTCATGAAAATCAGCCATGAACAATATAGTTAATAATATAAAAATAATTTTTAGTTTAATAAAAACTTAGGCAAAATATTTAGTAATTATTAAAAAATAAAATCTGTACAAAAATAAATTGTTATGTTTAGCATGTGTTTAGAATCTGCCAACCTTTGCGAAGCCAGAAGCGTAGGATCTGAGATCCTACTGGACTACAGGCCGTACGACTAAGGGTTATAACTGGCCTGTGTTCTATCCCCCCAGGAGGACATTCTGCTTAACCTAACCTAACTAAATAAAGGGAGTAGGGAGTAGTAAAGGCAGATACCAGTAAGGTTCTGTAAAAAAATATTAGTTGTTAGAAATAATTGTCGAAACAATAATATGCAATTTGTAAATGACTAAAAATAAAACCAACTTCATAAAAAAAATATAATTGAAAATAAATTTTCACAAAATTTAAATTTAATAGAAAACTTGAACTTAAATAAAACTTAATAAAAATTTGCAATGCTTTCGCGACGCTAAAGCTTAAAAGGAAATATGTCGTTCTGACAGCCTCATTTGCATAGTTTATGTATGACATACTTCTATACGTCACTGTAGATGAATAAAAAAATTAAAATACTTGGAAACTTGTTGGAAAATGTCATAAAATAGTGTATATTTCCAAGTAATTAAAGGCTTAAACAAACACAAAGCAGTAAATAAATTAAAACTACATCAAATCCAAACAACAACTCTTTATACCTTTATCTTATTTAAGCAACGGACAAGCAAACGAATCTTAATCAACTTTCTAAATGTTTATATAGCAAAAGACAATATATGTGTGTGCACATTGAACGATTCGATATCGTAAATAAGAATTATATTTGCTACATAGAAGTGGGAAAAGCAGAAAACTGAATTGATATTAAGTAAGCAAGAAAATACATAAAATCTGTTGTAGATTTATTTACATGTTTGTGGATAAATCAAATTGTAGTCAATGGATATTGAAAGGATATGCCAGGCATACCAAGGATACCAAAGGGCTTCCACATATAGTAAACGAGTGCAGTCTGAAATTGAAACAAATTGGAGAAGGCAACTGCCCAAGGGAGCAGAGTAGTGCAAAGTGTAGAAACTGGAAGATTTCTTCCTCTTTTGCTGCTGATTTGACCTCGTGGCAAGTGAATGTCCTGTGACAGGTAGGAAAGTAAAAAAAAAAAAGAGTGCACCGTATGTGTGTGTGTGTGTGTGTGTGGTTACTGACTGCTGGCAGGCAGTGTAAGCGTGGAATAAGTTATGTGGCAGTTGCCCAGGTGACCCAGATGTCATTCAGCAGTTGGCGTTAAAACATGGCCCACAGTCTACCAGGCCAATAACAATAAAACAACGGCGACAACAGCGGCCACAACGGTCACAACGGCTCGTGTCCGAAACAAGAGCAAAACCTGGCACGAAATCACTGAAAAAAAAACAGCAACAACAAGAAAAACAAAAACAAAATGTACAACAACACAAAAAGTGGCAAGTTAGGCTGCTGTCGGGTAAGCAGACTGTGAAAGACCCTGTATGCACGTTTTGAACTAAGAAAGCTAATGGATATAGTGGTTCGATCTGAAGCAAATTTGGTAGAAATATATAGAATCAGCTTACACACATCATGTGTGAGTTTGATTAAAATAGCTCAATTATCACTACATTTTTTCATACAAATTCTCAACTCACTACCGATTTGGCCTATGGGAGCTATAGGATATAGTTGTGCTATCTAAACCAAATTTGGTTTAAAGACTGCCAATGATGCCCTACACATAATGTGTAAGTTTGATCAAGAAAGCTCAAGTAGTAAACAAGTTATGACAAAAGTTTCGGTTACGTTAGGTATACTTATAGCAGTAAGTATAACTAAAGCATAGACAGACTTTGCTTCTACATTTGTGACTCTAGCTCTTATAGTTACTGAGCTCGACGCGTATGTTGATGCTGATCAGGAATATATAAGTTAATTGTTCAGTCAAGCCTGCTGCTCCTTTTAGGTACACGGTCTGAAAGAACAAAACGATATGATACGAAACAAAACGAAACGAAAACAGCAAAATGGCTACAAAAAAGTAGACGAAGAGGGGAGGGGGAGGTGGAGGTGTAGGGAGAGGGAGTAGAAAAAAAAGCAAATGAAGCAGGAAAAAACAAAAATGCTATTGTGTAATGGCCGCTTCAGGTTTTGGCCATTCAAACCTGACAGCGTTGTTTAATGGCCTGACCACAATTCCGGACAACGCCTGCGTCTATGGCACACCCCCGCTACCTGCTCCAGCCCTGTCCCAACTCACCATTTTCATTCCCGAGCTCGCATTTTCATCCTTCAATCCGTCGCTCGCATGTACAGATAAAAATTTATTGCACAACTCAAAATCTGAGGTCGTGGCCGAGTGTCGTTTTGGCCAAGTTGTTGAGCCGTTTTCACACTGGCTGACTGACTGACTGACGGACTGACCGAAAGAGCAACCAAAAGACCAACCGTCCGACCGTACCCGAACCTATATAAATTCATTATTGTATATAAAGCACAACAAGAAAATCGTTAACTTGGCTAAAACCAGCCGCAGTTTTATTTCTTCACTTCGTGTGCTTCTTCTTGTTCTTCTTCCTCTTGCTCACTGGAACCCACACCCGCAACGATCTGCACCTACAAAGTATTGTTTTGGGCCCGACCTCGTTGCATTCGTCAAGCCTCTGTTAGCACTTTTTTAAAGGGCGGCGATAAAGAATGGATGAGTTGCCCCCAAAATGCCCCTTAAAATACCGTTAGGTAACGCCATTCTGTAAGCGTCCAGGTTTTCTGTCCTTTTTTGTGCCTTTCGCCGCTCACCCCTCACCACTTCCCACTCGGCATTCTTTGCATTGATGGTATGACGTCAGAGTGCGGCGTGCGAAGTCAAGCGAGAAGTGAGCGATAAAGCGAGAGCAAATGCGACTGTGATAGGCAGAGACTGAGTCAAGGGGAGGAGCTGAACTGAGAGGGGAAAAGGAGCAACATCGAGAGAAGACGTGAGTGAAGTAGTGAGAGAAATAAAGTACGGAAGAAAGATAAAGCAAATTGAAAAGGAAAGCTAGAAGAAGAGTAAGAAGTACGAAGTAAGGAAGAAGACAAAATTGAGAAGGAAAGTGTGAAGTAAAGTGAGAAGAAAGAGTAAAAGGAAAGGAAGAGATAAAAGGATAAGTTGGAAAAGAAAGCAACTGAGAAGGAAAAGAAGAAGCGAAGGAGGAATCGAAGTGAGAAGAATAAAAGGAAGAATATGAAGAAGAAAATGGGGAAGAAAAGAGAAGAAAGGACAAAGAGATGAGAACTGAGTAGAAAATTGAAAAAGCATCAAGTGAATAAAGAAGAAAGTTGAAAAGAAAAGGAGGGAGAAGGAAAAACATGAGAGAACAATAGGTAGACGTAAATTAAGAAGAAAAGTGAGGAGAAAATATAAAATATAGGAGAATACCAGAGAAGCAATAAAGAAAATAGAGAAAAATGGGAGTGAAGACAGCAGAACAAAAGGAAGAAGGAAATTGAAAAGAAAAGGAAGCATAGGAGTTCAGAAAATAGAGAAGAAGATAACTAATAAAATAGTAAAAAAGGTACAAAAGAAGAAAGAAATGAAGAAAAACAAAAACTGCATAACAAAATGGAGAAGAAGAAGTAGAACAGCAGGTAGTAAAAGGAATAAAGGAAGGAAGAATCTCAAGACCCAAAATTAATTCTTCAAATGAAGTAAAGTAAAGATAAAGTAAAGAAAGGTACAGAAGCAGACAAAAGAGTCAACGGAGCTAAATATGAAGTATGAAAAGCATAACGAAATTCCAGAAAAAGACCAAAAAGGAATCACAGATAACTTCCCAGCTAAGCTAATAATTTCCAAATTGAAGACAGCTTAAATCAGAGCCAGAAACTTGCAAATTATCCAAAGGGTTTCAAAGCTGAATCGGAATATTTTGTCAAGTATTTGGTAGGAATTGTGTAGGTAGCTTAGACTTAGCTGTAATTCCAATACAAATCGAGTGTTTGTTTCAGTTCATTTATTGCCTTCGTTTTTATTTATATTTATTATTATTATATTTTTTTTTTTTCTTTGTTTTGTTTGTCGAATTGTCAGCAGGAAAAAGTTGTGTCTAAGCTAAAAGTCAATGGGCGTGATAAAGGTACAGTGGATTTGTGCAGCATTTGATTGACCTTTTTCTCAAGTAGTGCCACTAAAGGACCTTCTTGTAACCTCAGCAGTCCTTTATCCTTAGCCCACTCCAGTTTAGTCCACTGCTGCCAACAAAATCCCGCCCCAAATGCTCATTCCAATCCATTCCTTTCCACAGACACAATGCCAAAAACTGACAATTTTTCGATGTGGGTCGTCGTAGGCTCTTTTCAGCCCCTCCACCAACCGCCATGTCAGGATATTTTGGACTGACAGACAGAACGACAAACAGACAGACAGTTGGTCAACTGATGGCAAGTTAATGAAATCATTAAGCGGGATTGCTACTCAGAATTGTCCCATGTTCAATCTACATACGAGTATAAATAATACTTTTACACACACACACACACACACAGAGTGTGTGTAACACACAAAAGGTTGTGCCAAAAGTAATTTAGTTGTTCCCGATGCGAAACCGAAACACAAATTGAAATGACATACGAAAAAAATATTTAGACAGACATTGATGTCGTATTGCCCTCTATACACTGAAAAAAAATAGCTAAAATGCAGCAGCAAGTTCTTGATTTTAGCTTGAGTTTTTAGCCATTATTTTACATTATTTTTTAAATGACAAATGTTTGTTATTTGTCTCGAAAAAATATTTATTTAAATACTATACTACTATACTATTTCTAGCTTTAAGTAAACTTTGCCTGATAAATTTGTATGCAGTAAAAATTTTTTTTTTCAAAATTTGTTTAAAAAACACAGTTGGAAAATTAGAATTCAGTGTGTAACAATTTTCCTGACTGAATTATTTCTTTGCAGTGAAACTTGTAATTCATGTAACTAAATTATTTGTTTATAAACAATCAGTGCATTAAACAAGCATTTTTAGTTTGCCAATAAATTAGTCTGAAACACTTGTTTTGCGAAAAAATAAATACTTGTTGGAAAAAAAAATATTTGCACACAATGACTTGACTTTACTTTGACACAAAATAATTTTTTGCAGTAAAAATTATTTTTAATACATTTTAATATTGCCGTAAAAATTTAATTTTTATTTATGTTACCCATTTTTATTTAAATAAACTTTTTTTTTATTTTTAAAATATTTCTTTTTGCATGAAATAATTTTTTTTCTGCTTTAAAAATTAGTTTAAAGCAATCTGTTACTAAATCAAGTATTCCACAAATTGTGAGCTTTTGTTGCAGTGTATTTGACTTCTTGTCAAACTGTCTGCTCTACTCCCGCTCTCTAGACTTTTGCTAAGTGAATGGTCCTCAACAACTGTCGAGATAGATCTATAACTATGTGTGTTTGTAGCCATACCTATGTCACATAATATTATATCTAAGCAGAAGACAACTGTCAACTTGTTTCGCTCTTTCCTCTACACCACCCCCCAACCACCAGTCCTCGACTCCCCTAGCCACGCCCTCCTAAAACTGTACTATATGAAGAATAGAATCTCGAAAACAATTACACATGCACAATAAAGATTATTTCTATAGAAATGGAAATGGGGAAAAATAAAGAAAAGGAAAAGGAAAATGCGAAATAGGGTGGGAAATCGGCGGGGGGAGTCGAGGGGAATTGTGGGAAATGAGGTATGAGGACGTACTTAGCATTATGTACGAGTGTCTGCACTGAGTCATAAACGATTTTCTCATTTTCATTCTAATTGAATGAGTATACAATATACTTAAAATACACAAATATCTACATTTATGCATACCCTGTAAACAAAGTTATCAGCTGAGTGGGGGTATGCCCAACTTTGATTTTAGCTCAGTTAGTTTTGGCACTAGAGCAACTATATTTTCATTTTGTTAAACACTTTATGTTCTCAAAACGTTTGTTTAAGTTGATTCGAGTGTTTTCACGCAACTTTTAATACTGCAATCTCTGGAACTATAAGGGGTAGGCTTACGAAATTCGGTAGGCACATAACCATTTACACTAGCTATGTGTAAATATTTGTTTAAATTCAAACAGACTACACTAGACAACAAAACACGAATTTAAAGCATCTAGTGGGGACTAAAAGTTTGAGAATACTTTACATTATTTATATAGATCGATCTTAAATACATGTAAAGAGTATTTAACAGACTAGCACATACTGTAAGCGAGAAGTATATACTCTAAACTGTAACTAAATTAGGGTCTTAGTGTCTTAGAGTCTATAACAACTAGCGATTCAAGTATTTTATTTAAACAACTTAGATATGTATGGCATTCCCATGAGTTCGTCAGTTGAATTTACATTTGAAATAAGTACAGGGTATTTTAAAGTCGGCTTGCTTAATTAAATTCTTTCTACTAGTTACAGTATGAATTCAATATTCGTTGTGCTAACAAAGACAGAACCGAGAGCAAGAAGAAGCTGACACACACACACAGCACTAGTTTGAAAAGGGTAGTACACACACCGACACACTCATTGTGGGCGTGGCCGGTGGGCGCATAAATTGAATAAATTCTGTTGCTGGCAATAAAGATTTGGGTTCATTGGCTTGACATTGATGAGACAACGTTGATGGACTTGGATGTAAATTGACTACACGAACTGTATAAATATTTTATATTTAAACACAAACACACACACATACACCATTTGGATACATATATATAGGTGTAGCTGTATTTGTAAATGGAAATATTTTTAAGTAGATGCAACCACGAGGAAAATCAATCAATGGAAGGCGCCAAAAATCAGCAGATGTTACACACAAACAAGCAAATCTATATAAATACACACAAGCACACGCACACACACACACATACACTCTAATATAGACAACACGTCAAATGCTCAGCTACTACGCCCACCTACGCCCAGCTACGCCCCCCTGCCATGCTGGCAACTTAGCCAAATTGCCTAACGCAAAGTTAACGGAAACTTGTTTTGTCGTTTTCGCATGCAATAAAATTGGCAAATCAATTAACGCTTTGAATAAAACTCGAGTAATTTAACATTATTAATGTTTACCAAATCGATAAGCAAAACGTGGCATTAACATTAACAACATTAACATTAACAGCATTTACATAAACAACATTAACATACAAATTAACATACACGTACGGCCACGTAACAACTCAACTTGACTAAATATTAAAACGATTTCATTACATGTCTTAATTTTACTTTAATTTTCTTTAACTGCTCGCAAATGATGCCAAGAAAACTAGAAAAGCTGCAAAAGTTTTCCCAAAAAAAACTACTTGATTTCAATTGTCAAACAAATTAAGAAATTCGTACAAAATTTCAAAAGTTTTGCTAGAAAAACTTGGAAAAAACAACTGCGAAGCTTGTGCAAAATTTTAAAAGTTTTCCTAAAATAAACATCTTGATTTTAAATAAATTTTTTTTAAAAAATGTGCCAAGAGAACAAAGTTAATTGGCAGCAATTTAAAAAGTTAAACTAGACTTAAAATAAGCTACAATAAATATTTAGAAAAATATGTCGGGAAATGTATGTAATGAGGCCAAAAAAATTACATATTTAGAAATAAATATATTCGATTGAAGAATTCAATTGTACTGGATAAATTAGTTGTCGTTGAGAAATTAAACTTTCTCAAATAATTTAAAAAAAGAATAAAATTGCGAGTAAAGAAATTATTGAACCAATTGTAGAAATTACATTTCATGTTGTATAGCCATCGAGGATAATCAGAATAAAGTCGAGGAATTCCAGTCCCAAACAGTTTTAAGGGAAAATTGTTAAATTTACTCTAAATATAATAATAAATTGATTTTTTAATCATTTATTATTTAAAGTTAATCCAGTAAAAAGAGGGTAGCAATGAACGAATCCAGCAAATACAGCTCCTATAGGTACTAAAAACATAATGAAAATGGGATACTACATATTATTTAAAAACTCCTCTGTAAAAAGAAGCTTTACGGTGTAGATCATAGCGTAAGATTGAATTATGGGAAATCAAAAAACTAAAATTAATTGGAGAATATATGAATATATGAATTTAGACATTAATAGTTGGGTGCATAAAAATATGGAGTTTTCACAAAATGACAGGTCCCCAAAAAATAGTTAGAGTTTTGGGACAAAATATGTTCCATAATTGATTAAAAAAGGAGGAAAATAAGTGTCAGATTGACAAAAGGAATGACTAATGCCTAGAATATCTATTTTAGATGATTGTGAACAAGTTTTTGGCTAATCGAAGAAGCCGTTTTCAAGAGGTCACATACAACCTGAAATTTTATCATTACTTCTTTTCCACTGACCTTTTTTTACTTAAAAAAAATATATAAATTTATTTAATTAAATTTTTGTTATATTTTTATCATTCGTCACAAATATAATAAAATATTTGTTTTATGAAAAGCTTAAAAGGATTAAAAATTTTGTACTTTCTGGAAAAGATTAGAAATCTAATGGCAAAAAGGAAATTCCAATAAGCAATCAATTAGAAAGGGAAAGGGGTGTAGATTTTTAAAATACTTTTGCTTATCGCAAGAAATTCTTAATTAAGTTAAGTGAAGACTTGAAGTGAAAGTAAAGAAAGCAAAGAAAGTAAAGACTTTTTTAATCAGAATTGCGATAAGCAATGACATTGCATCAGATCGGGCTTTAATCCAATGTATCATGAACGTGACTTAATTGTAAGAGTTTTAAAATTTTTTGTTGTTTTCATACTAATAACAAAGTTTTTTTTCATATCTGTTTGGTTTTAATTAATTCCAAAGTACAGAGGATTAAAAACTTTGAGCTTTTGTAGCGTTCCCTTTTGGGATTCCATAGAATTGAATCAATTTGAATCAGTGTTCGCTCCCTCTCTGTCTTTGGGGAGGCAGGGCAGAGTGGGGTATTGGTAATGAGTTTTGAAATCCATACCAAGGGCTGTCTCTCTCTCTCTCTATCTATCTCTATCTTTCTCTATTCGCTGCTGGTCAAGCAGGACATGGGCATATGGTGAATCACATTAACGACTCTCAGACAAGATGTTATTTATTTATTTTCTTTTCTTTGCCATTTCCATTTTTTTTCTGCTTTTGCTTTTGTTTTTTGGGTTAATTGGAGCGAATGATTGATTACAGTTAGCATTAATTGTGCCTTTCTGATCATTAACCAGCAGTCCATTAAAAATTCAAAGATGACTTCAGCGTAAATAAATAAATACACAATTAAATTTGCATCTGGCCAACTGTTCATTAAATACACTACAATGAGCATTCAACAACTGAATATAAATTTATTGTGATTTTCTTGTATTTACTTGGGCTACACTCGACAAAAATAAGAGTGTGGTCTGCCATCTGCTAATAATCCCTGTTAAAAAGTGCTAATAATCCCTATTTTATGTCCGCTAATTTTTGAGTTAAGTTTTGTTATTGCTTTAAGATACTTAATTTTTTTAATTTTTTTATTGTTTTTTATTAATATTTTAACACCTAAATAGTTTATTTTGTGAAATTTACAACTTAAAACTTATTTTTTAATAAATAAAACAACTTTAAAAAAAAAAATAATTTCAAAAACTTTAAAAATTTAAAAATATTAATCTTAAAATTAACACAAGAAAAAACATAAACTTTAGTAAAAAAAATTCCACCTGGGTTTAAAAATCAAAAAAGAAACAAAAAAAATTAAATAAAAATTTAAGTAAAATTTTTTTATATTTAATAAGCATGAAATTTATTCATTTATTTATTTTTACTACTTAAAAAAATGTATAATAAATTAAAAATAATTTCAAAGCATTTTTAAACCAGTTGGGAATTATAGTGCCAACAACAACAAGCTCTAAATATAGTTAAAGATTTATTTATTTATTTTTTTCACTTAAAAAATGTTTAATAAATTAAAAAAATTTCAACGCATTTTCAAACCAATTGGGAATTATAATGCCAACAACAACAAGCTTTAATTTTAGTTAAAAGATTTAAATACGAAATTCTGCAGTGTACGCTGCACAATAAAAACTTGTTTCAACTTTATACAAATTTTCAGATCGAAATGCTCCCAAAGAGGCCATAAAAAAATGTTAATTGAGCTATTCAGCCACGATCCAGTACATTATGCGATGCGGTGTGTGGGAATTGGAATGTAAATGTAAATGGAACTGAGCATTGTGTTGATATCTAGAAGACAATTTCCGAAAAGCTCTTCAAGTTTTGAGACAGTGCAACGGCATTGGTTGTATCTGATACGGTTGCACATTAAAAAACAGCTCAACGGATGCTATTTATGGCAAATTCCTGAACTGCAGACATGCTATACACATATTATGTAGGTATATAAATATGTTTCCCATTCAGACAGAACTCACTCAAAAACCATTTGCAACTCGCGCATACAAGTGCATTGTGTTCAAAGCGAGAGAGAAGGTGGGAGAACGGGGGGAGAGAAGAGAGGGAGAGGAAGACCCAGAGAGTGTCTATACGCATGTTGTATATTTTCGTATATTTTTATGTCTTTACATACGTTTGTATATAAATATATATACTATCTTCAACCGGGAGCACTTTCCGTTTTTATTTCATTCGAGGGGAATGGCATCGCGGCATCGGGAATGTCTTGAAAATGAAAGCGAATTACAAATTGCGAAATTTTCGAAATGAAACCGCGCGACACGCGTGCCAAACATTTGGCCGAAATTCGCATCGTTTTCAAAATTATTGCCAAATAAAAAAGCGTCTAGAATTTTTACTTTCCCTTGTTCACAAGAACAACAGTAAAAAGAAACACACAAATTACTAAAATAAATTTACTTTTAAACATTAGTAAAAAAATTTAAATAAAAATCAAAATTTCCACAAAATTGTACAAATGTTGCTTAAGTTTTAGACTTAAAAATTTTCCAAAAATTGTACTTAGTATTTTTTTTCACTACTGTAAACTCTAAAGTATTTTCAAACCATTTCAAAACCCTCAAAGTGTTAAGATAAATCTACTAAATTTATTTATCATAAATTTACTACCATTTTTTTTAAAATCGATCAAATTTTACTCAAGTTTCTTCTTGAGTAAATAATTTTAAAAAATCTTCAGCTATCACTAGCAATAAAAAGTAATTTTGAATTAAAAAATCAAATCGTTTATTTGTATTATTAAATTATCAGGCAGCTTAAGAACCAGCACTTTGATGAAAGACACATATAAACAAAATTGTTTATCAAAATGTAAGAAGAAAAAAACACACACACACAATATATCATAAAGGGGAGAAAAACGTAACGGAATCTAAAACATAAGAAATTGTTTATGTGAAAATTGAGAATGAAAATAAAAAATTTTTTTTGGAATATAAAAATGTTTTCGGGCCTTTTGATGAATGAATTGAAATATTTATATTTATGCAAGTGTTTTGAATTGAAATGAAATGATCAATTGGTGCTTAAGAGTTCAGTTTAATTTGTTTTCGTACCAAATTCGAAAACAAACTGAAAGAAATATTGAAATGGAAATGGAAATTGAAATTGAAATGTTTTGCTATGGAAGTTTAGATTATGCAGAAAAGCTATTAAAAGTTTTGGGAAGTGTATAAAGGTGTAGCAATTATCAAAGAGGAATATAAATAAAGGAGTGAAGAGTAATTTAGAGCAGAAAGTTTTGTAAATGTTGGCATATGAATGCCTAGACTCCAATTACTATTATTCAAAAATACTTCTTCAATTTATACATTTATATTATTTTCAAGAAGTTTTCAAAGACCAAGAAGACTTCAAAATATTTTACTTCTCTTTCATTTCTTTTAAGAAATATATTTTATTTCCAGGAAACTCCTATCAATTCTTTTTTTTTGATATTTTTTATTAATTTTTTAGAAATATTAAAAATAATTTGACGCTAGGAAATTTTGTAAATATTGGTATTAATATTCCTAGAGTGTAATTTCAATTATTAAAAAATATTTTTCATAAATTATTTTTAAACTCTTTTCAAGATCTTTTCAAAGACAAAAAAAGACTACAAAATATTTGAATTTCTTTAAGAAATATATTTTATTTTCAAGAAACTCTTAACGTAGGAAATTTTGTAAATTTGTCAATATTATAAAAATAATAATTTATTCATAAATTATTTTAAATTCTTTTCAAGAACTTTTCGAGGACCAAAAAAGACTCCAAAATATGAAACTTCTCTTTCATTTCTTTTAATAATTTTAAGAACTTTATTTTATTTATAGGAAATTCCTATTCCTATCAATCCTGAATTTTGTATTAATTCTTAGAGAAATTTTTTGGCATGAACTGCACGCTAAAAGTATTCGAACACTTCAACCAAACTATTGTCCAACTTCAAACTTAATTGTTTGCATACAGATTGTTTTAGAATTCTACTCTAAGAAACTTCAAACTATTTCCGAAAAATTATTTACCTAAAATCTTCTGCTTTTTTGAGCAAAAACTTTAGCATTTTCTAGCTTTAAATTGAATTGTTTTCAATGAAATGAAACACACACATGCGAAAAACTTTGTTGATATACAGACAATGGCCATTAAGCTTTGGTATCAGATTTAGTGTACAAAATTTTGAAAAGAAAAACTTTTGCCATTTGCTGCAGAAGTTGGAACTTAATCTTATTCAAAAACTCTGTTAAAGATGCACCAAAGTTGATATGCAAAGAATGGTACAAAAAAGTGGCTAAATATGTGGAAAAAACTTTGTTTTTCACTTAGAATAAAATTACAAAATAAAGTTGATAAATCACTGTCCGCACTAGTGACGAAAGCGAGTCGCATACCAGAAAAAATAACAAACTTTACAAACCTAAATTTCTTAACAAAGTTTCCAAAAAAACAATGAAAGTTTACAATATTGATTTTATTTACAGTTTTGCTGTGAGTTGGCGGTGTGGTGAGCTGAGGTGGAGCTGTGTACTGTACAGTGAGTACACTCAAACGTATGCCATGAATACATTCTGAATGGTGTTTGTAATAAGTATAATAATACAAATGCTACAATGCTATACTATAATCTGTGAGTGTGTGTGTGTGTGTTGGTGTGTGTGCTGGTGTGCGTGTGTTGGTGCGTTTGTTATCGCTTTGGTAATAAGCTAGCTTAAGCCAGAAGCACACGGCCAGGATCTGTGGCTGACACGAAAAGCTTTTTGTCCAGATTGCGACTCGGCACTTGGCACCCATGAATGTTTGCTCTATGTCTCTGTGTGTGTGTGCGAGAGTGTTTTTTTTTTTTGGTTTTTTTTTGTGTATTTGTGTGTTGTTGTGGCTTTGCGGTTAACGGTTGCATGCCCCAATCTTTTGCATAGTGTCGAGCAAAAAACGAAGTAATGCCAATGCCCCAATGCACACAGGCAACCAACACGAATGCGCATAGAGAGTAAGTATACACACAAACACACACACACACACATACAGCTGTGGTCAGCAAAATAATAGCAGCACATTTTCTAAATGTTTTTCTTGATTGCATTTTTAGTTTTACTTCTTGTGCTTTTACTGCGCTGCGAAAATGTTTGCATCTAATAAAATAAATTATTGTTGATCTCGGTGGACTGAAGTCACTATTACCATGCTTTGTCTTTGTTAAAATCATACATTAATAACTTGAACTGGTCACCTCAGCCACTTGAGCCACGATCAATTTATCTTATGTTCTTAAAGTCTCGTAAAATCATTTTGCTGTTTTTTATTTAATGCACAAATATTTTTAAAATTAATTGACTTGTTTTTTGAGCTAAAGTGTAGGATACATGTTATTTTTTGAGTCGCTTTTTTTCGATTTAATTTTTAAGCCATTTTAAACACCTTTTCCAAGTCAGTGACAGCTAAACCTTAAAATCTATAGCAGTTGCTTGCGTTTGTTTTCTAATTAATACAAAAATCTATAAGTTCTTAAACGAAAAACTCCTTTTTGACTTTTCAGTTTTATAAAATTCACAAATCTGTCAAAAACTTAGATATTCAACACTTTTTACAGCAACTTCAGTAAATTTTCTGCAAGACTTTAGTTTTCAATATTTTATATACCAGTTTTCCTGGCGAATATATTTGTTAACTTTGTATGGCATGAAAATTAAATAAATAAATTTTCTATAAATTAACGAAAAATGTAATAAAATTTTTCCCTTTTGCTGCATATATTTTAAGCTTCAGCAACTTCAATAAATTTGGCAATCAGTGGCTTATTTTCAATATTTTATGCTGCAGTTTTCAAATAAAAATTTTTAAAAAATAATATTTGTAAGCTCCTTTAATTAGTTTTATATAGATTACTCATTATTATAAATTACTCATGTTTAAAATTTACTGTTTTTGAAAATGACTCTATTTTTATTGTAATAAATATAATATTTATTTAAGGGCTTATTTTATTTAAATCTCCTTTTTTCTGTTTTACTGCATTTTTTATTTTGTGTCAATTAGTTGTGCATTATTATAATATTTAAAAACATAGCTGCAAAATTAGTTTCAGATAATTTTGCTTAAATTAGCAGAAGCTATCAAAAGCAGTGCTATTTTTTGTACTGCTGCTGTACGTGTGTGTGTGTGTGTGTATGTGTGTGTGTGTGGTATATGAGTGGGCTACGCATACATGCATGAGCACATATAACTCATTTAGAAACGCGTCACACTTAACTGGTGACTGCAAGTGTTAGATGTTGTCGCTGTGCATGTTATGTTGCTGCTGTTGTTGCGGCTGCTGCTGTTGCACTCCTGGCAAGTGTCTGTGTGTAGGCGTGTGAGCGTGGGCGTATGTGTGTATGTGTGTGTTTGCTTGGCGGTACCCACTTTGTTAGTTTGCGGCGTCTTCTGGCAATAATCGTTGCTGCTGCTGCTGTTGCCGCTGCTGCTGCTGCTTCTGCTGCTGCTGTTGCTGTTGTGCCTGTTTGGCGTGGGCAAGCTTCACTTTGTAGCAATCGCTGTTGTTGCTGCTGTCGTTTGCTTGTCAAAATCGGCAATATTTGGCACGCGTGTGTCACAAATGTTGCTGCTGTTGCTGTTGTAGCTGTCGCTGCTGCTCGTACATATTGCCATTGAAGCATGAGCATGTGTAAGCAGATATATGCAGTAACTGAATATATATATATATATGTATGTATATCTATCTATTGGTCAGAAATCGAGTGATGTTGATGCTGCTGTTTGCACATTTCCATTGGCCCCATTTGGGCGCTTTTCTTTGGCTCTTTTGGCTTTAGCTTTTTGCACTGACTTTCAACAAGAAAAAAAAGTATGAACATATATAATTATTTTCAATTTTTTAATTTGAATTTGAATTTATATTTGTGTGCATCTATAACTGCGACGCGAGAGACGAGAGCAACAGCGACGACGACGACGACGACAATGACGGCGGCGACGAATATGCAACGAGCAGCACAGCGAAGTTGCCGCTGTCTTTCTTAATTTTTTTTTTTTTTTGTTTGTTTTTTTTTTTTTTATTTATATTTTTTTAGTGATTTTTTATATTTTTTTGTTTCTATTTTTACAGTTAGAGTTTAGCAGTTGCAGTTGTTGGTCTGTGTGTGTTTTGAGTTTGTTCATTTGTTTGGATTCAGTTTGTTGTCGCTGCTGCTGTTGCTGCCGCTGCCGCTGCTGCTGTTGCTGTTGCTGGCGGTGTTGCTGCGTTGTGTTGATGTTGCTGCCGCAACAAAACGCATGCACACAGACACACGCAAACACACAGACAGACAGTCAGTCGAGCAGACAAACAGTGGGTGAGTGTGTGTGTGTGTTTTACTGCACGTAAACGCAGAACACACACAAACGCAGCACACGCACACGCACACACAGAGAATTGCACGCACGCACTCACACACACACGCACACGCACACACACACAGGCGCACAGACACAGACACAGACAGAATGCCGTCCGTCTGTCCGTCCTGCTTTGCACGTTGATGTTTCCGTTAGTGTTGTTTGTGCGATACTGACTCAATTTGTTGCTCGGCACCGCGTGTATACACGTACCAACCACGACAACACTCGCAGTCGGCATCGCAGTCGGCGTCACTGTTGCCATCGTCGTAGTCGCAGCCCCACTGACTGCCAGCGTCAGCGTCAGCGTCGACGCATTGCACGAGTGGTTTGGGAGCAGCGTAGGGCCACTCACTGTCCCTCCCACTTTCTCACCGCTTCCCACTTATCCCCTTTTCACCTCTCCTTCTTCTCCTGCTCTCCCCATCTTCCTTCTCCTCTTGCACACCAGCTGACGTTAACTTCGGCTTTTTTTTGGTTCGTCGTCTCACATTCGGCTTCGGCTACGACTACGACAACAGTTACAGCTACAGCCACAGCTACAGCTGCGGGTACGGCTCCGGGTCGGGCTCCATTTACCATTTGCCATGCCCAGTTTTGGTTGACAGCCCCGCCTCCCCCATTGCTGCGCCCAAAAAGGCAGCCAAGCGTCGCACTATGGCAAAAGTAGTGCAAAATTTCATCATAAATATATTTAATATATACACTTAAGTTTATGTTTACAATTTTAGTACTTAACTTGCCATACAAAAAATTGCAAGTCTATAAAATCTGAATATTTAAGATTTCTGCACTTCATTTCTTTCTACACTGGACTTTTGTAGCTTCAACAAAGTCTGCCGATAAGCGCAAAATTCAGTATAAATTTCACTTTAAATAAAGTCAAATAAATCAATATAAAAAATACTTAAGGTGCCTAAAGTTGTTCAGATAAAATATTTAAAAATATTTTGAAATGTTGTACTAATTATTTGTTAGCATCTGTTTTTATCAAAGTACTGTCAGGTATTTCTAGCACATAACTAATCATCTTAAAAGCATTGTAATACTTTACTTTAACTTGTATTCAAAGTGCTTATTAAACTCTTTATGTTTTTGTTAACATCTTTTGATCTATTGCTTACAAAAAATATCTTTGAAAGTACGTATTCTACTGATAGTGTTATCAAACTGTAGAGGTCGAAATCTTAAGACATAAATTAAATATATTAATTACATTTAAGAATTAAACTAAAAGTTTATCAAGCTTTTTTAACACTTGAATTTGTATTTTTTTTTAAGATTTTAATTTAAAATGTTTAGCAGTTTCTAAAGGTATTAAAGGTACAGAAAGCTTTCATTTTTTAACCAAGATATATGAAAAACATAAAAATGAAATTCAAAACAGTATTACATGGTCTTAAAATAATGGAAAAACTCAATTTTAATTTTGCATAATTAATAAAACTATAAAATTATACTATGGGCAATAAATACTTTTGTACCAACAGCAATCGTACAAAAATTATAAAAGAATATATATGAATATATACAACGATACCAAGTTTTTGTCGCGAACTAGTGATTATTTACCCATAGTACCATTAGCAAAGATTTAATCGTATAAAAATTATAACATAAAATAAGAAAACCTACAACGATACCAAGTTTTTGTCGCGAACTAGTGATTATTTACCCATAGTACCTCGTCGGCATTGTCGAGTGCATGCCAGAACAACAGCAGCAGCGGCAGCAGCGGCGGCAACGGCAGCAAACCGGAGTCTCGCTGTCAGTCAAAGCAACGCGTCGTCGCTTGTCCCTCGGCTCACACTCTCGGCACTCCGTCTCCGTCTCCTTCTTCGTCTCGCTCTTCTCCTTCACCTACTTCTCCCTCTTCCCTACCCCCTATCACAACTAATGCTTACACTGCTGTCCTGCCCTCTCCACAAGCACTTGCTCTCTGCATGCTTCAGCATATGCATGATTCCCGCAGTTCCGTTGCGTCACCGTCTCTGCTGCTGCTGCTGCCCAGCTAACTTCAAGTGGAGCAGCAGCAGCAGCAGCTGTAGCTCGTATTGTCGTTGGGCGTTGGGCGGTTAACGGTAAACGACGAAGGGCGAACGGCGAACGGTGGCTGAAGGGCTGCAGTGTTGAGGTAGCTGCTGCTGTTGCTGCTGCTGCTGTCGTTGTTTTTGTTGTTGCCGCTGTTACTCTTCATATCGTTGCTGCCGCTGGTATGTAATGATAAATTTATGGCTCTGTTTTGATACCCTAGCTAAACATGTTAGGTAGCGGAAGTTTTGATATGGAGTTTTCTTAAAGAGAGTATGTAACATATAAAAGGTTAGGTTAGGTTCAATCGGAGTTTGTCGGTAAAAGAAAAAGAAAAAAGAAAAGAAAAGATATGGCTCATAGTAGTCCGAATAACATATAAAAACTTGAGCTTAATTTACTAAAAATTATTTTCTTAACATTCCTTTTTTTTGGGGGACTATAATAGTTTTCTTTAAGGTGTGAATTTATTTATAGAAAAATCTAAGATTCTTTGTTTTCATGCCAATCATGTATTTTAAGCCGACTTCTTTAACGACTATAATAAATTTAATCGATGTTAACTTATGTTGGCCAAACTATACAAATTGTTAAAAAAATAAAGCGATACATGGAGTATAAAGAAATATACTTTTATAACTAGATAAAGGTAGGCGTTATAAACATGCCTACATATAGATATGGCTACTACTATAGTCCTGTAGCTAAGAATATTTTTAAGTAGTTCAACAAGGGCTTTAAGCTAAGGTTGCGGTAATAATTTATGCCCAACAAAATGTGCATTACGTATACGCAAAAGCGCCTGCCATATTTAGTAGCTATAGCTCTTATAATCTCTGAACTCCAGGCATTAATGATACTTCGAAAAGTTTTATAAAAGATTGGTTTTCATAAACAATACAAGTTTTTAATAAACTATTTTCATTTAAATTTAATAATTTTTATTATTTTATTTAAGGCAAAACTGTAAAGTGAGCCACATTGTGTTGAAGCTAGCGGAACTTAGTGCTACAGGGTATAGCTTAGTCAGTCACACGTGAGGCAAAGCAAAACGATGTGTTTTTTTGTTTTATGGGAATCGGGGGGAGTTATAACGCAGGTGGGTGGTTTTGAGAGCAGCTCGGGGGTGTCAAGGGTCGGGAAGTCGTAGAATTGAAGAAACAGAGAGTAGGAGAATGGAAGAATGGGAGAGCGGGAGTACCGCAAAGAGTGGGAGTGTGGGAGAAACGGAGAGTCGTGCGCTTCTGGCGCTAACGCCAGTCGTTCTTGATTGTTGATTGTTGTTGTTTTTGTTGTTTTTTTGGAATTTTCGCATTTCACATTCACATTCGCATTGCTTTGTATGCGTTTTTCTTTTTCGGTAACCGCTCCAAACTGGCACGAGTCAACTTTTATCGCAGAACAGCAAGACACACATACTAACACACACCTACATACATACACATATTGTACATTTATGTGTATTGATTATGTAGACATGTGTGTTTTGTACATTGATTTCGCTTTGTTTTTACTTTTTGCAGCTTGTAGCCTGTCTTTTGGAATTATGACAATGATTATTATTACTTGTATTGCAATAACAACGCAGAAGGCCAAAGAAAAGCGGCAGAAAAACGGCAGAAAAACGCACGAAAAACTTGAGAAAAACATCATAAAAAAATCAGCAAGAAACAAAAGCAAAAACAAAGCAAAAGAAAACTAAAATAACTTTCATATTTATGCGTATTTAGGCTCGGGCTTTGCCGCGGGCTTAGCCCTAAGTCAGCTACTCACTCATACACACACACACACACACCAACATCCCTGAAAGCCATACACACTCGTTTAGTTGAAAATACTCCACATGCTTTTATTTCATATTACATACTCGATGTAAGTTTATCTGGGGAGTTTTGAAGACTCTGCGTAATATTGATTAGCTGAGGTATGCTTCAAGCAGCAGCACTTGCAGTAGTAGAGCTAAAAGTGTATGTATTAACTGTGCCAGTAGTGCTGAGGAACAGTTGTGTAGTAGTAGTGGCAGCAACGGAAGGGTAAATGGGAAATTTCATTTGGTTTTCTTACTTTAAGTGAAGATAACTCAGTCAAAGGAAGTGAGGACTTGAAAAGCGGTACCTTTTGGTACGAACTCTGCTAGTAGCTCAAAGTTAGAGACTGTTAAAATGAACCTCAATTTAAACAAGTTGGCATTGCTACCCTTTAAGTGAATTTTAAAGAAAATAAACCAAATTTAATTAGTTAATAATTTGATGCCAAACAAGTCTCTGCTCTCACAAGCTGAAATCTGTATACCAATCGCAGATAATATTAATATTTTAACTACTTTAAGCCTTTGATTGAAGGGTAAATAAGTCTGTTCTTCTTTTTTCAGCTTTAGTTAACCAAATTAAATATATACATTTATATTTATATATAAAAGTCAAGACCTTTTGCACAGTGGATTTTGCCAAAAATTTTGACAATTTTATTTCATATTTTGATGCCAGTCTATAGTTCTGAGCTCAATCAATGATTGTACACAAAAAACAATTAAAGACACAACCAAAAACTTTTTCAACCAAGCTAGGCTTAAATAAATAAATAATTATTTCTTAATGGAACAGAAAAAAAAACCTTCTAGTATTAAAAAAACGATCAGGGTCTAATAATTTCTTTATGCCAACTGCATATCAAAGGGAAAGAGCATTAAGTGCATATATATATCTCAATTGGGATGAAAGAAATGGCAGCAAATATGAATTTACTACTCACAAGTCATAAGAGATAGAGCTTAACTTCTGTTAGCTATAACTTCCGTTTCAAACTTCACTTTTCGCAGCTACTAACAAAAATTTGTAGCACACACACAAGTTTTACAAATAAAAGCTTAGTACAATAAAAATGTATTTATAAATATGTAAATATAAGGTTGGTAACTAAACGCTGTTTTCATTGGCATAATGGTAGGCTGCCCTAAGAAGTATGCTATGAAAATGATAGAAAATACAGGTAAATATGTTTCTAGGCAGAATATTTCACTTGATTTAGCCTCGAACACAATTTCCACATAAGCTAGACTCCAATATGCCCCCTAGCTTACTCTATTCTACAGGGTGTAGCTACAATTTAGATATGAACTTTTACAATCAGCTCAGTTTGAGGAGTTTCAATAGTTTACTAAATGTTTCCCCTACAACAAACTTAACTTACTTCCAGCCAACATTTTAATCAAGATACTTAAAGCAATGCAAAGTTAAACAAATTTCGAGGACAGCAGCGGGTGGCTAGGGTAAAGTAGTAGGTGAGGAGGGGCAGCAAAAGGTTAAGGCAAAGGTAAAGGATAAGGTAAAAAAGGTAAAAAGTTACGAAAACAGTCAATCAATAGCAGTGGCTCTTGTATGTGTGGCTTATTAGCTAAACAGTTCCAAAATGCCTATATTTAGAGTTGGTAAAGCCACGTAACTAACTAGTTAGTTAGACGGGGCCGACAGCGACAAAGGTAGAAAGGCAGCAAGCCAGCAAGGGAGCAGGGCAAAAAAGGTGTCAGGCGCATGGCACAAGGATTAATGACTAGAAGATAGGAAAAAAAAAAAAGTCAAGTCGAGTCAAGTCAAGCCAGGGCCGGTTAAAATAGGGTCAAAACCAGGGTCAGGGAGTAACGGGTTGAGCACATTCCCGAAATTAGAGCGCATTAATCAATCCAATTAATAGAAGACACAGGAGTACCCTAAATGAAGAAAGCAGTTCAGACATTAGTTTTCATATAGTGCAGCCGTGTATGTGTGTGTGTGTGTGTGTGTTTCGGGAGTATCCATATGATTTACGAGTCGACCTCAACATCGCTGATAATAATTTATTGATAGCAGACATTCCATGTTGTGGGTGTTGTCGAAGCTTTTGCTGACAAATTCCATGGACTACGCTCAGCTCGCCCAGTTCTGTTGCGCTAGCGATGAGCGCGTGTCGTGACACGAAGCAGCTAAGCACGCAGCGCTTAAAGCTTTACCTAAATTATGCAAAATCAATTTCATTTAGAAAGCTCTAAAAATAACTAAATTGATAAAGCTTTCGAATTAAACGATCTGTTTGGGACAAACACAGTTTTTAGCTTGTATTATCTTGTTAAAAAGCTCAAAGCTGTTTTCAAAGCAGCAGAAAATATTAAGAAAAGCATGAGAAACTTATCCAAATTTTTTCTATATAATTCACAAGTAGTTAGTGTAGAATAACTAAAAGAAGTTAAAGCTAGTTAAAGCCTGCAACTAAATTACAGCAATTAATTTAATAAAACACTCACGGGCACACACACATCTCTAGCACACACACCTCTAGCACACACACATCTCTCACTAGCGTGTGAAAGAGAGCTCTAGAGCATGAGCAGGGATGAGAGAGAAAAATCGGTGACCTACAAAATTCTGTTAATCGTTTCTCAATGGGGTTGAGCAACAAACTGAATTCCCAACAGTGTTGTTCACTTGGCTTTTTTCTAGCTACATTCGTTTATTTAACGAAATTTAGAGTTTTTTCAGTTTTTGGTTTAAGAATTTTTCAATTTATGTAAAAATTGAAACAGTGATAAATCCGAGCTTTATGCTAAAATGTCTATTTTAGAAGCCAAAATTTTTACCTATATACATTTTTATAGTTTGAATAAATTTTATATAAAATTATACTAAATAATTCGCTAAAATCGGAATGAACTAATAGCTTAAAAATCTGGTATTTGTACGCTATTTCATAATAAAGCTGCCTTTTTTTATAATTAGTATTTTTTTTATTTATTTTTTTTTTATTTACCTCTTTTTACGGCTAGCTGCTGGCATCACTGGCTCCCAGCGGGACTCGTTCGTGAGCGACAAAGTTTGAACTTCGGATTGGATTGTGTGTGTGGACTGTATGTGTGTGTGTGTGCACTGTATGTGTGTGTCGTAAGCTTCATTTATACTGGCAGTGTGTACACATGTATATCAGATATTAGAAGTAATTAGTATGATTATTCCAAAATGGGGAAAGTTAAGTATTATTTGGACTATAATTAAAGGTTTTGACACGCAATACAATTATCGAAAGAGACAAAAACTCGTTAGATTTCTGAATAGATTTCTTTTTGTTTTGTTTTTTTTTTGCTTTTATTTTTATTTTTATTACTTTACAGTTTGGTTTTAATTGAACAATATTCAAGAATTTGTTGGTTTTTTTATTTTGTTGTTTTGTTTTTGTACATTCATAATTAATACACAACATTTAATTAGTTTAAAAATTCACTAAAAGTATAAACATTAAATAGAATATATCTAAAAAAAAAAAAAAAACAATTTAAAAAAAAAGTAAACTAGAGAGCGAATAAAAAAAATATAATTAGATTACAGGACTCACAGGCATAAACATATATACACGTATATATGTAAATGTGCCAGAATGAAGTACAATAAATGCTATACGAGAGCCTGTCCCTTCAAGGATGCCAGGATAACAGGAAATCAGTTAGTTTTTCTTGAAATGAATCAGGCACAAATCATAGTTTTGATATAGTTCTGATCCAGAGTTATATGCTGGATTGGTATAAGACACACATTTAGTGGGAGGCCGGGGAAGAAGAGGAGTAGTGGAAGAGGTAGTAGAGGGTATTGGGGAGATGCGGTCCAAACCAAATATCAATTCCCAGATGTTGTCTTCGCACGCTCAACTTCTTGCACTTGGGAATGATATAAAATTCGAATTTCCATAGGTTTTTTTTTTTGTTCATATGCTTTGCTTTTGTTCTTAAATAGTTGTGGGTATGTGTGGTGTGAGTGTGTGTGTGGGTGCCTATTAGCACGCACTTACATAAATAATTACATATACATATGTATACATACACTTATCAATTTTTAATGTCAACGAGCTGAGAGAAAAAAAATTTGGTTTGAGTTGTATACCGTTAGTCGATACAACTTTACATGTGTGTGACCTGGTGTGTGTGTGTGTGTTAGTCTGGTGTGCGCTTAAACATCAACAACCATTTTCTTATGTATATCCGTATTTCCCACCACGGAACAGAATTCATCAAACGATATCTTGCCATCCTCATCCTTATCGGCAAAACAAATTGTCTTATCCACAATCTGTTGCAATTGCGTATCCTTCAGATTATTGCCGACCATCATTTTGAGTACCTGAAAGAGCTCACCATTGGATATATAGCCATCATTGTCCATATCATAGATGCGAAAGGCGAAACGCAGCTTGGATAGCTTATCGCCGCGTACGCTAAATTGTGAGACACCCTGTATGAACTCCTTAAAATCAACTTCGCCATTGCCATCGGCATCGAATATATCGATAACACGCTGCACCAACGGATTCTGCTGTAATTCCGGCAGCGACATAAACTCATCTATGCTCAATGCACCGGAATTATCCAAATCCAATTTGCGAAAACGTTTGCCCAATCGACGTATCTCATCCGCATCGAAATTGGAGCACATGTCCATCGGCAGCGATGTTTCATTTCCCATTTTGAGTGTTGTTTTTAGCGCAACTTCAGTTTTTTACTGACTAAAAAAATTAAAAACAAAAACATAATTTTTATTTAATTTCATTTAAAAATAAATTCAATACTCACTTGTATTTTTTCCCAATTGTTTACAGTGTGTTTTGTCCTTAAGCGCACATTCTGCAACAAAAAAATAACAACAACAATCAACACTTGATTTTTTGATGTGTCTTATCGATTTTTCAATATCTTGTATTTCTTTTGTCGCAGAGCAAAAATTGTAATTTTAATGCAGTTGCTGTAAGTTTTCACTTCAAAATAATTCACGTTTGTATTTAATTGTGTTTTTGTGATTTTGTTTATTTATATTTAGTAATTTAATTCGTACCGTAGCGTCGTTTGTGTATAAACAAAACTCAAAACACAAAACACGTATACGCAGTGTGTGTACTTTTGTTGCGCTCTCTCTCAAGTTGGCTCTCAACAACTCTCGATGCCCAGAACAGCCAACGATACCAACTCCAGCCAGGCAGCCAGCCAGACAGAATCCAATGGGAATGCTCTCAATGTGTATGCTGTGTATTAAGTGTATGCAGCCACCCCGTTTGTTTGTTTGATTCAAGGCGCTGTTTATAATATTATTGGTAGCATAATCGCAGTTTCACACAACTAGGAAGACCAACAATGCCATATTATTCAGCAAATTTCATCGATGTCACTATCGATAGCACGTTGAGTGCCATTTATGCTATCGATAACATGCTAATGTGTGACAAGAGATGGCGCACTTGTACTGACACTTGTTAATTACATTTTATTCTTCACTTATGATAAAACTAATAACTAGTACTAAATTACTCAATTAATTAATAAAGTTAGCTGTGAAAAAGAAACAGTCTGGGCCGAATTTCACATTAAAATGTTAATTAACATGCACATTACTCAAACTGTGATGATACTTAACAGCTGTGCTACTCTGTTAACCATTAACAGTGTGACCATTGCACTTGCAGCACTCTTGGCGCGCAACTGAAATTTTTGTAATACTTTTATTTCGAATGACTTAAGCACTACACATATATACAGCCATATTGTTGTTGGTACACATCAGATAAAACTTACATAACTACAAACAATTTATATTAAATAAACGAAACAATTATTTCTTTTGCAGTTCCTGCAGATAATCCTCCTCATCAGTACTAACTTCATAAATATCCTGCGATTTAGCCTCGACTTTCTTAGCGTTGCCGTTGTTAGTTTTGTTCGTAATGTCATTTTTATGCTCGTCACTTGTTAACTTCATCTTATTTTCTGTAAGAAAACACAATAAAGATTAAATGAAGCTAGCAAATTCATTGATTAAGAACCTACTTTGAGCCACACGCTCCAGTTCATCTTCAGTGTCGGGATCGGATTCAACCTGTGCCTTGCTCTCCACCATTTCCACATCTTTATTGTCCTGATCATCGTCATCATCTACTGTGGGCTTCAATGACTCATCGTAGAGCTCCTCGTCGCTCTCTGGTTGACCCAATTCCATGGTGTCCAGCGCATAACGTCGCCAAGGCAAATACTTTTTAAGCGCATAACACTTTTCGATCCAGCTACGTGTGACGATTTTTCCTTTCCCCTTTACCTGGTTGTACTTGGGTGTGTTTCTAAAGGCGCAGCTGGAAGAATAGACCAAGCATATTAAATATTAAGTGTATTTCTTGAGGATTGAAGGGCTTACATGAGATGGGTGCAGCCGTTTTCCCAGTCCGCTTTGTATTTGGCGCCCAATGCAATCGCTTTGGAGCGTAGATCGGCACGATCGGGATTCTGTGGTGGATTAGGAATTAATACAACTTTCTTTAGTTACTTCTCTCCTACTCACCTGTATGCCACTAATGACCAAGACTACACCACGTAGCAGCTGATTGAACGGCACATATTTTATAATTTTGTCTGCTTTTGTCTTGGGCTTTTTGGCTGGTGAGCTGACCTCATCCAGGGAAGATGACAGACGTTTCTGTGGTCGAGTTGCAGTTGCCTTGGGGCTCTCCTTGGGTGTCTCCTTGGGCACAGTAGGCGCTGCTTTATTATTATCTATGGATAAACGCTTATTTTTGGCCTTTTTCTTCTCCAGTTCCTGTTCGAGCTCCTGACGTCGCCTGTTCTTGTCCGCTTCAATGTGTTTGCTTAGACGCTGCTTTCTGGCATCGGCAGTAGCCTCTAGTTTGGCAGCTTCAGCCTCCGCATCCTCGGGATCATCGTCGCCAAAGAGCAACGCATCACGATTGCGATCCAAGGGTTTTGCCTCTGTTTTGGACACGCACGCAGCAGCTGGTGATGCTTGTTGCTTTAAGGGCGCAGGTCTGGAATCGCTAAGTCTACGCAGAGCAGCTGGCGAGCCCGCATCCCGTATAGCAGCCGCCGGACTAATTGCAGCTTTGTCGCTTTCCTGTCGACTTGCCTTCCAGCGCTGAAAAAGTGATGTGGACGCCTTGCAGTCCGGCTCCGAGTCGGGTGACTCCTCGCGTAGCTTGAACTCTACCAGGCGAGAAGCAAGCTTAAACTTCTCCGGTACCAGAGGCTTGGAAACCTTTGCCGGCGCACTGGCAATCACATGCACTTTGATGAACGAAATGCCGTACTGCACATGCTTGTTAAAGGGCTGCGTGCAGACAATCTTCAGTAGCTTCCATTTATCCGGCAGCACTGTGGCGGACAAGGCGTCGGCGCTGAAGCAACGAACACGATTCACATTCCCGGAGTTCTTGCTCTCAATAGGCGTCATGAAGGAGCTGGATAGTAGGAGTTCCTTGAAGTCATCTGGCTGACAGCCGGTTTTACTGACCAGCACCTCAACGAATGCGGAATGCTCGTTGCCAATATCAATGCCATTGATTTCTTGCGGCTCCTCAAATTCCAAAATAACATGAGCCGATTTTTCACCCGGTTTTTGAGTCTTCCACTTTTTGCCGGCATTCTCTTTCAGCAGATTGGCCGCCGAGTGCACCTATAAACAGACATGTTACCAACGCCATTTATTGCTTAGATTTTTGCATATTACTTACCGAATCCTCGCTGCTTACTTCGCGCACAGATTTAAAGACTCCGATCGGCATTTCATCAATGTTTTTGTTCCAGACGCAGACAATTGGCGGACTTTCACAAGTCGATAACTGCAGAGATAAGCGTTATATCGATAGCGCGATACTTTATGTTAAGTCACTGTCAGCGGGTTCGATTATAATGCGTGCAAATATAAACTAGTAAATTAAATTAAAGAAAATATAAAGCAATGTGTGTTTTTAAACAGCTATTAACTACATCGTACTAATTTTCATTTTTTCTCAGTTGACTGTTTTAAAACTGTCATAAGCAATCTATCGAATCGTACGTATTTGGTATTATAGAATTTGAGAGATTTCGGTCACACTGCTGACAACCCGCTGTTATTTACGTACGAATTGACATAGGACATGAATCTGAAATTAACTTATTCTAAATAAGTTCTTTTTGGCAACATGAGCGGACTTTTAAATGAAATTCAGCGCATTATATGTGATATGGCCTCCGATAAGCCGGCGACGCGCAACAAAGCCGTCGAGCTGTTGGACCAAAAAATGAACAGCTCCCGCGACGCGCTTCATGCAATTTTGTTCGCGAATTCGGAAATTGACTGGATTCAAGTATTTCAAACCGTCAATCAAGCTATTTTAAAGGCAAGTTTACTGAAAATAATTAAAAGAGTATAAAAGTAATAAATTAATTTCCTTGATTTCAAACAGCACACAAATAACTTGCAAGACGCACGCGAGAAATCGTACAAAAGCTTAGCTGATAAATGTTATTTATACGGGAATGTGATGGACAAAATCATTGATTACAATTTGGAAAGTAAGTGTATTAAGATGACACTATTACAATTGATTAGCTATAACGCTTTACTTGTAGTTGGCAGAGGCAGAGGCCGTCACTTTCTGGCCAAGTCTACAATATTTGAGGTCTTTGAAAACGACATCAAACAACGAATTGTAGTTAAGCATTTTGGCGATCATGTACTCAATCTACTGGACAGAGGCATCTATCTGTCACCCACCTACATCTGTGATCTCAAAGTCAGCGAATATAGTCGTAAGTTGGACATATGTAAACATAAACTCTTCAACCGCATATTGCTTTTCTCAGGTATTTTGTCATATCTCTTCGAGTTGAACATTGAAAGCGACGAATTTCTACGCTCCAAGATATTAAAATGCATTACAAAAACTATAAAATTGGCCCAGAAGCGTGTGCAGCTACATGCCGACTTGGCTGACTATTTACCTGAATTGAGCAGTCTTAGCCAGAAGGAAACAAATTTCGATCGACGCATTGAAATCATGCGCATCTATCATTTATTTATCTCTGAGGTAAGTTAAACTCATTCTTATCTGTTACTTGTTTATATTTATAACATTTTCTTGCAGCTATCTGTTAACTATCATCATAAGCTCTGCATTCACATGCAGGAGATTTTGCCAAAACTCTGTGATTTCCACAATGCCGACACATTCCGCGATGACACGAAGCCCATGTTCTTTGATTGTGTCATCTTATCGCTTTGTGCCCTGTATCCCAAACTGAAAGATCACGATTTCAACACATTCCATGTGCCCATTCATGGGAGCTGGCTCCAAACTATGCAAAAGCTGAGAACTATTATTGATATGGAGATACGGAACAGCTCCGTGGGACGCAGCAAGTCAACAAAGCTTTTAAGCGAGAAATTACCACAGAATTTTCTTAAAATGTCTGCGCTCATTATGTATATTGTGAGTACTAGTAGGACTACTTTAAGTATATATAAGTATTAGATGGCTTTCACTTCTTTAAGCTTATGCCAACATTATCATAATCTAACTTTATCTGTATACAAAGCTCTTAGCGCTATTCGCTTGTAAAATCTGCCTTCTCATACAATCCACTGAGCTAGATATTAAACCTACATTACTCTTAATGTTTAGCAAAAGTTGCCTAACTGTCCAGCAAAGCTTAGATTATTAAATGTATTGAAACCAAATCCAAGTCACGATAGAGCGTAACTCAGCGCAAAATGTAAAGTCCGCTTATAAGGGAGACTAGTGCACCATAAAGATAAGAGAAACATTATATAAGAAATTGTATCAAGTGTTTAGCGGAACTTTAGCTATCGTGCGGCTCACTTGCCCTTTAGCTATTTCTTTTGCAGTGATTATTATAATCTTTAATATATAATAAGATTTACAGTGTTCTAACAGGTTTTTTAGAATCTAAATGTGTAGAACAGACAGAAGGTGCCGTTTCAGACTCCATGGTATGGGAAATATGCGAACTAGAATGAGTTCGGGGTCTTTTAAAGTAGGCTCGATCTACTGTAGCGTGTCTTACATACTTGGGCTTGGGTCTAGCACTCCACTAAGCGTTTCTTTCTCGCCCTTCCTGCAGGGTTTGTGGCACTTGGAGGCAAGCACTACCAACGACGACGAAAATGGGCCTAATAAACGACTGCGAATCGATCGCACGGGTTGTCTGATCCAATTTATAGAGAAAAAGGAAACTAGCTTCAACGACATGTGGTTTGCCATATTCGCCGAGTTGCTACAGTTGAGCAGTTCCATTATAAATGCTGGCAACTATCAGCAGATACTACAAATAACACTGGATGTGCTGCTGATCAATGGCAATGGCAAAAGTTTACCCTACATAAGACAATGCGTGACGAGCATACTTGCCAAGGAGCGGGAGCTGTTGGAAACGAATTCGATACCTGTGGATTATTTGGCTGCACAGTGGTCAGAAATAGCCAGTTATTTGATATCGGATAGTCGACCAAATGCTGAAATTGTTTTAGAGAAACAACTCATACTACAAGCGCTGATCAAGCACAATAAACTGAGTGCCACAAGCTGTACGACACTCATGCAGAGTATACAAAACAATGAGCTACTGCGTCGCAATGAATGCCTGACCACCATAAGTGATATATTCATCAATGCCGATGGTTGTGGGTTGAACAAGGCCTCAGCCGACATGGAGCCCATTATAAGCTGGTTATACGGCACAGAGAAGAACAGTGCCACACAAATGATCTACAATATAGCTGCCATTGATATCAAATTATTGGCAGATACTTCTGCCATTGGCATCATTAATTTCCTTGACGAACAGCAGTTACAGCAACTGGTGACCAGCTTATCACAGCCCTCAATGCCAAAGGATGCAACTCTGCAGCTACTCAACTACAAGTACAACAAACAATTGGTCTGTTTGGATGCAGAGTTTCAGTCAAAGCTGTTGCGTAATCGTACAGCATACACGGAAACGAAGCTCGATACGAAGAACTGTCTCTTTCAGAACAATTATGAGTTGCTCATGCGTCTGCTGAATGTGCAGCCGAGCAATGAGTATACACCATCAGCCATAATCAAGAATCTTAAGTTCCTTTACAAGCTCAGCTGTACTATGGAACGTCTGTTGTATTACAAGGTCTTTGATGACAATAATCTAGTCACGTGTCCACTGATTAAACGCATTGGCTTATTTCTAAGCCACATTGAAGTAAGTTGGTTATCCTGATGAAATGTTTCCCCAATTTATATTAATTTCTATCTGTTTACAGTTTCAGTATAAAGCAAATCAACCGGAACTCCTCAACGGCAATGATTTACACGATATACTAGAACAACAGGTTGCCATAATCGATGTATTCAACTCGACTGAGATACTTTCACAGTTTCTAGAGAAGCAACCAATTGAAATGATGCTGGAATTCATTGGTGCTCTACTTAAGCACAACTGTAATAATAAGTTTGGGTTTACTTTTCCAACATGTTACTAATTTTCACACTTGTTTTATGCAGGCAACGGCTTGGATCCTATAGAAAGTGCTGATCGAGACGTTATGATCAAAAACTGCTTGCACATACTGGGCAGACTGTGTGCCAATAGTTCCTACTGCACCGATGCTTCTCATCATATTACTATAAATGTAAAATCTTGTCGACAACAGTCCACAGAAGTGCTGCTGGTCACAAAGGTGTGTTTTGCACTACTTTTATCCACTCTCCACTAGGTACATAAATCTTTTTGTAGATGCTCTGCAGCAGCAAGTGTTTGACACAGGACATCGTCGAGTGGTTGGTGGATAAACTGAAGGGCATCTTTCAGTATTATTACACCAATGTGGACATAATTTCTCAGCTGCTTGAGCACATGCCCAGTAAGTCCCATGTAGAGACTGTTCGATGTGACTTCTTTAACTTCTTAAAATCCTTTTTTCTCCTAGCCATATTCTACTTTGTATACCAAATTGAGCATCTGCTGGATGACATGATGTTGGCCATGATCTCGCTACTTAGGTTGGCACTTAAGAAATCGTATCCCACTTCGCTGGCCATACAAATTGTGAACTGTGTGGGTGATATAGCACAACGATGTCCCAACATATTTGAATTGGAGAATTTTGCTGTGATTTGCATGTCGGTGGCCAAATTCCTGTGCGTGTCAACGCTGGAGGTGCGATTCGCCGCAACAGCTACGCTTTGTTTGCTGCTAAACACCAGTTACTGTGTGCCCGATAACGAGGTGGATGCAGTTGAGAAATCCCAGCGGCATTTAGAGTTTTGTAAACGACTCTATGATAGCATCGAATGGAGCAAGTTCTTGGCAAGTTTCTGGCTCATTTGTTCAGCAACTTTTGCTAATTTTGTTTTGTTATTTGCAGTTCATTGTTGGTGATCTGGAGCAGAACAGCAATGCAGTGGCAATACAAACATTTGTAGCCTTCTTTGCCTTTAGTTCGTTTCATCAGGAAATTGTGCTGAAGCAGCTGTTGACGTACATAGTTAAACATAAACTAAATGAGAGTGAGTTGTACCTTCGGAAGACAAGCCATTTTTCATCAACTAAGCTCTTTTATTTATTTATTTGCTAGCTGATTTCTGTGCCTTTGATACAGTTGTGCCTGGCTATAAGCAGACAATGCGTCAGCTTATGAAACCCTATGCGGATGAAATGCTAAATCAAAGCATTTCACAGCCTTGGTCCCTCAGCAGGTTAATTTGTGCCGCACACTACAGGAAATGACTATACTAATCGCTATTTTGCTTTAGATTTCCCTTTTATCTGTGCTACAAATCGAAGAGTGAGTTTCTCAAGGATCATGCCAAGAGTATAATGACTTATACGTTTATCTATGGCAATTCGGATGCGGTTCAACGTGTTCAAAAGTACAACAAAGATGATGTAGGTTTGCAGTTTACTACCACTCTATTTTTGTCAAAATGTTATAACATTTTTCTGCTTTGTTTACAGCACTACATTAGCCTGCTTAAAGCTTATATGCTGATTGCTTCGAGTCGTTGCAATGAATCGGAAACTGAAGAGTTCCAGAAACATCATGAGAATCTGCAACGAAATCTAACTGAGTTTCAAATCGATCCCATTGATATGCCCCTCAATGCTATAACGTTTTATTATGCCATCCGATTGTTGCTGGACTGTTCGGAGTTTGCCAGATTATTTGGCTCAGCGGTGCAGAGTAACAGGTCATTAGCCTGGTACAACATTAGCACGGAGTCGTTATTTAACTCGTTGGAGCTGCACTTGGTAAGAATGGAAATACGTAGAAAGTGTTACAACTAAGATGCTTTATAGTTTAGATACTACTTTATTATGTTTTTAGAAGCTCAAACTTTCAGGTTAGCAAATCTACTATGTTTCAAACATATCTCTTAACCGTATTAACTGCTTGGCACACAAAACTTGGTCAATTTAAACATTCCAAGTTAAATTCTTGAATGAAATGCAGACGATAACTTTGTCTTGCTCATTTTGGTGCTCATAGCAGCTATGAAGCGTTCTATCTTGCTCTTACAATTAGGACACAAAGAATCCATAAAAATTATTTAAGTAATTACAAGCTATTTTCCTCAACTTTATAGTTTTATATTCCATGGGTTTCTTTTCTAACTTTCAACTCTTTCCATCTTTCAGAGCGGCAAACGTTGGTCCAAGCACAAGCGAGTTCAGGCCATGTCGGTGCTCATGTTCGAGCAGCCAGTGATCTTGATTGACGTATTGACCACACTGAAAACCGACTGCTATGAGGCAGTGATTCCCAGTCATATGCTGGACTGCTTCTTTCGCTACTGCTGCATTGCGGATGCCATACTCGATGCCGTCAATGAACTAGCGGACAAAGCAAGTGCTAACATCACTTTGTTAGAAATAAATTGTGTCTATTTTGTGCGTGATATTTGGTTCTTTGTCTGTCGTTTGCTGCCGCACAGTGAGTACTGCTTAAAAACCTAAATTATACATCTTAATTTTATAAACTTTCGTTTCGTTTCAGGCAAATGTGCGCAGTTACAGCGCGCTGGTTTGAAATTTTTACACCTAATGCAATCAAAGAAGACTTTTTCCAGACCGGGTAGCAGTGAAACAAATTTGAATGATTTGGCTAAGCTACTGATTCTGTGTATCAAGCACATGGAGACGCCACAGTTGAAACAATTGGCAGGTGAAGAGTTGAAAAAGTTCATTGTTGAGCAGAGGGAACTGCTCAATATGCAGATGTTGCTGGAGGAGAACAGTGAATGTGAATATCTGCAGGACTTTCTTGTTACCGATTTGCCAAACACTGGAAACATGAGCGTTGTGTACTTCGTCAGGCCGTTTCTTAAACCCAGTCGTCTGGGCGGACGCCTGCACGGACTGCGTGAATATGTGAGCAGCTTTACGGACAATCTTTTATAGATTAACTTAAAGTTTAATTGTGTCTTTCATTGGTTTAGATTGCCGAGCATAAGCTTGAGCTGCAGCAACATGATGATCTGCTGTTTCGGCTCATCAATCATCTGCTGCTTATGGTGCGTGACTCAAACAATGAGGATAGCAGCATGGATGCACTCAAGTGTCTGGCCGAGATTGGACCAATTAAAATGCAAAACAATTCATATTATTTTCAAACCGATTTCGATGCCTTCAATCTGGTGAGAGACAAGTGAAGCGGGGAATAAAGTACTTTGTTAACTTCTTGTTTATTTGCAGTTCGAGGATGAGCCCATGGATCAGTTTGTGCGTGTCATTATGGACACTTTGAATAAACAATTGTTTTACTTCGATACGAGCACACAACAGGCTCTTATAGAAGTGATTGGACACGTGGTTAACAGCAACAGCGGCACCAGATACCATGGTTGGTAAAAGTACACTTTAAAGTAACTTAAAAGCTATAAATTTGACCACTTTTAGTTACGCATCCGAATCTACGCATCTTCTACCACAAGCGCAACAAGACGAGTTTTCTCAACTCGTTTAAGGCAATACCCGCCATTGATTGGACTGTTGTGCTAAAGTCCTGTGAACACCTCGACTACGAGCCTTGGATGTGTGCATTTATGTCTCAAGCATTTTTTGCCTGTGGCTGGCCAGGATTCCATGAACTTGCAGAGAATTCGTTTGTGTTTGCTCATGCCTGTTTGCAACCGTTTGTTAAACTGCTTCTGGCCAATAAGGTGGTGCATTTGGAGAGTCTTTGCGTCATGGTCGATCATTTCTTTAGCCAGTTTTGTGCATCGGCGCCGGGTATTTACCAGGAGAAGCGCGCCATTAAACGTTTTCTGTACATGTGCGAGTGCATTCGACTCAGCAACGCTTGGTAGGTGTCTCTGTCTCTTTCTCTTTGCCTCTCTTTTTAATGCATGTCTCTTGCTTTCTCTCTTTGGCTTAGGACCATACCCATCAATCTAAGCAATGCAATCGTTGCCGGCAACCATTGCCAGGCGTATTTCCTTAGCATCATGTATCTGGAGTTGTGGGCTTGTGAAACAAAAGATGCTCCAATTTCCGATATTTTGGAGAATGATCAATTTCAAAAGCTGGCGAAGAAGGTAACTCGTTAGAGCCTGTACTCAAAAATTGTAATTAATTTCGTCGTTCATATTTGTAGGCCTACGAGTCTATTGGCTGCCTGGATGCCATGTCTGGTTTCTTGAATCCCCTGCGTTCCCGCGTGGATTATCTCAGTTTAAACAACGATTTGTTTGGCTGCTGGCTGGAATCGGATAACTTGGATATGCCCAATAGCGAGCTATGTCTTAGCATTATGAAGAGCAATGGCATGCTGTCCTTGGCCAATCTGCATCAGAGTTATAAAAAGGACGGAAAGATGGAGTATGAGTTATTTTGGCGCCTGGGCCAATGGGATGAACTGACCGAGATGCAACAGCAGCCATTTAGCCAATTGTCCAAAAACATGGAGTTTGAGTTTAATAAGCAACACTATTTGGCACTCAAGAGCATTGCGCATCGCGAGGAGGAGAACACAGTGTCTGCCATCAAGAATGCCTATCATAGTGTGAAGAGTGTACTGCGGGACATTAGCGTCGAGTGTCTACAATCGGTATACAAGTACATGACCTGGCTGTGCACTCTACAGCAAGCCGAAGACTTTGCACAGGTTTTGTTGCCCTTTGTAAATACATTTAACTGGACAATTTATATATAATTCTTCCTTCCGTTCTAGATTCAATTCAGCACTCAGCTATCGACGACTCAAATCAATGAAATATTCAACAAATGGCAAATGGAATTGAATCTCAATTATGGCAACTTTAACTGCCAGGAGCACATACTCTCGCATCAGATAGCGCTCTTGAAGATTGCAGGCACTCGTGCCAATCGACGCATACAGCAGTATTATAAGCAGAGTCCCCTAGACACGTATTTGCTCAAGTGCATCGGCGTCTGCAAGGATGCGGGCAAGTTGAATATGGCCACAAAGTATATATCGACGCTACGTGCTCTGCCCAACATCCGGGAGGCCACGAAGGTAATGGAGAGGGGCGTCTTGTAGGGATTTAAAGGGTTAAGTTGGTTGTTGTATATGAAACACTCTCTTATAAGTAGTGTAGGCAGTAAGGAAGGGAAACATTTGCATACTGCTTATAATTGGCTTTGCTTCCTCCACAGATTTCAGCACTGCTGGAGGATGCAGATGTGCACGTGAAGGCGGGAAACTTTCAGATAGCGAAGGCGACGCTGCAGCACGTAGTGAGCAACAATGAGTTCCAATATTGCCTACAACGTGTGCCAGCACTGCGCATGCAAGGCGAATTCCTGCTGAATAGCAATGCCCAGAACTTGTCCTACATTTTGGAGCACAATTTCAATAAATCCATGCAATTATTGGATCAATTTGAAAAGCATAAGACGACACTTATGGCCAAATTTCCTGACATCTTCACCTGGCCGACATTTGAGCAATTTGTGAACGATAATCGCAAGGCAGTGCACGCAGCGATAGCCAAACATGCCGATCGGGAGTACCAGCAATTGCACAATTATCGCAATTCGCAGGAATACAAAATGATTGTGGAGATTATACAACAGAATCGGGAATTGGCCGGAACGGTATCGACACGCGAAAGAGCCGATCGGGATCGTCGTGTGGGTGCGATAAATCTGAATCGCTTTGCCAACCACGACGAAGCCGAGCTTCAGAAGATCGAGGATAATCTTACCGAGCATTTGTGCACAGCAGTCGAGCATTATATTGCCTATTGTCAGCTGGATAGCGGTTTCTCCAGTGCGGAAATCTATCGAATTATTGCACTCTGGTTCACAAACGATCAGAACGCACAAATGCTTAAGAAAATCAGTGATTTAATTAAGAATGTTCCTAGCTATAAGTTCATTTGTGCGCTCAATCAGATGGTCGGTCGTCTGACCTCCAAAAATGCAGAGTTCCATAAGGTGCTCGTCGATGTGCTGGTGCGTTGTGGCCAGGATCATCCGCAGCATACGTTTTACAAGCTGTACCCTTTGGTCTATGCCTTCATGGACGGTAATCACAGCAATACCCAGCGTGCTGATATTGCCAAAACGATTATTGGTCGCATCTGTAAGGGTAATCCTGCAGTTGCCAGTTGTAGCAAACAGTTTGAAGCCATGTTTCCAGGTGAGGCAAGTGTTTCTCCTGCAGAGACTTTTAATCATTTACTTTTCTCCTTCTAGCACTCATTGAATTTGCCAATACTTACCTAGTTATTGAACCAAATGGACGTCCAACTGCCAGCGGGGTGCCTGAAAAGCTCAAGAAACTAAATGCACTCAAAATGGACACCATACAGTGCCCAACAATGCCGCTGACGGTGCAACCCAACCAGAACTACGACATAATCAGTAAGTTTGGAGCTTAGAGAAGTGATAATAACTTACTAAACACGTTTCTCTCAGGCATGGTCAAGTGGACCAATGATTATACTCTTTGTGGTGGCCTTAATGCACCCATACGCATGTCATGTCTTTGCTCCGACGGTGTGGTGCGTGCCCAGCTCATCAAGGGCAAGGATGATCTGCGTCAGGATGCGGTAATGCAGCAAGTCTTTGGCATTGTCAACGAACTTCTTAATAGTGACTCGGAGTTCATTGAACGTAAGCTCCAGCTGCGCACCTACAAGGTGACACCGCTCTCCATGCGCAGCGGCATACTGGAGTGGTGCAGCAATACGATACCAATTGGTACCTATCTGGTTGGTAATAACACCGGTGGTGCCCATATGCGTTATCATCCCAACGGTTGGAACAATCGCAAATGCCGAGAGATGTCAATGGTACAGTGGGGACCAATGGGGACCAATGGGGATAGCCAACTAGTTTACACTTTGTTTAAAACACTTTTTCTTTCCCATGTTTTAGGCCGCGTTGAAGAAACCCGACTCTATTCGAAAGGCGGTGTACAACAAGATCTGTGAGCATGTTGAGCCAGTGTTTCATCATTTCTTTCTGGAAAAGTATCCCATACCGGGTGTGTGGTTCGAGCGTCGTTTGGCCTACATCAATAGCGTGGCAACCACATCTATGGTGGGCTATGTTCTGGGTCTGGGAGATCGCCACACTCAAAATATACTAATTGATGAGGGGACGGGAGAAGTGATACACATTGATTTTGGTGAGCACTAATGTTTAGTCACTATAATTCGATATTTTATCATTTTTCTGTTCTACAGGCATTGCCTTTGAGCAGGGCAAGATTCAGGCCACAAAGGAGACGGTACCATTTCGTTTGACACGAGATTTTGTTGCTCCTATGGGCTTTTGTGGCACCAACGGTGTGTTTACCAAATCCTGTGAGGCCACTATGCATATTTTGAGACGTTACAAGCCAGTATTGACTACCATACTTGAGGTTTTACTCTACGATCCGCTTTTCATTTGGGGTGTGCTCTCCAATCAATCCCAGGAGTCCTCAAGTCAGTCTACTAAAATTAATTTAATTTGTTACTTCTATGAATGTATATTTTGCAGAGGAATCGAAGAATTTGTTGGCACAGCGTGCCCTGTTGCTGGTGCAACACAAGCTGGAGGGCAGGGAACATGGTGTACTGGACCTTACCAGTGTGGAAACTCAAGTTCAGCGCCTTATTAACGAAGCTACTTTGCCAAGCAATTTGGCCATGTTATATCCCGGCTGGGATCCGTACCTATGAAATTTGTTAAACATCACATTTATACACTAATTTATCTAGTTGTTTTATACGAGCCTTAACATTTTTATACAAAATAAACTTTTTTAAACAATTTTAAATAACTCGAAATTTCAAATACGATAACTGCGTTAGCAATCGATATTAATCGTTTGACATGTGTGCTGCCAGATTGTTCGGATGCTGCTGTAGTAATAATAAAAAACTATTAGGTGGCAACACTATTGGGTCAACCACAAATAAATAATATTTAATATTGGAAGTGAAAGTATATGTATATTTAAGTAGTTTTCATGCAGCGCTAAAACAATAACAATTGCTGAGATTTACGTATCATGAACATAGACAGCAGCAAACGACAGCGACAGCCATCCCAAGATGGACAAACAACAACAAATGCTGTTGCGAATGCGGATGCCAATGCGGATGCGAATGCTGCGACGAAAATAATAAACACAAGAAGAAGCGTAACAAATGAATCGCCAAATGATTGGATACGTTTATCACAATGGGTGCACTGTTTATGTGTCGTTACGTTCGATCTAAACTTGGGCCAGGCCCTCGAGTATGTCTATCCGCCCGAGTTTATGCCCAGCGAACAGGAGGTTAGCAACATTTGCTATATGGCCTTCCCGGACTCCAATTCGGGCTGCATGGGCGACACCAAGTTCCACATGCGATTACGGGCGATTGGCAATGGGAGTGGGAGTGGCATGCAAAAAATACCCGCCTCCATGCATGCCTATAACGCACAGTGTGCACCCGCCATGCGCAGCGATCGGAGTCATTATTGGGGATTTGTTTATTTTCGCCAGAAACGTGATGCGAATTTACCCCGTGGATATTTTCAAAAGAGCTTAATTATTATCACACGTCTGCCGTTCTTTAATCTGTACTACGATGTGCTCGCCCAGCTGGCACCCAAATACTTCGATGAGGGCAATGAACTGCTGCACAAGGCCTGCGAGCAGATTAATACCCAATGGCCCACTCTGATGGTGGGCGAGACGCTGGAGCTGCCGCTACTAGAGTATAACTATCAGATATGCATACCAAAGGCCACAAGCAGCAGTCGCAAGCTGCATAGCTCCCAGCCAGCGTCACCCAGTTCACAACTGCAGCATCTGCAGCTGGAGACGCCCACATCCGTCAAGGTGCTGGCCTCTGTCAACGAGGTGGAACTCTTCCATAGCCTTAATTTCGTACTGGAGCATCTGTATACGCTATGGGAGCTGGTCATTACAGCGGAACCCATTGTGGTGGTGGGCACCTCACCCGCCGACTGCTCGCATATGGTTCAGGCTCTGGTCGCAGTTATAGCACCACTGGAGTACTGCGCAGAGGCGCGTCCATATTTCACCATACACGACAGCGAATTCAAGGAGTTCACCCAGGAGATCGCCAATCGCAGCATACCCGCCGTCATCCTTGGCGTAACGAATCCATTCTTTGTCAAACTGCTCAAGGATTGGCCGCACATGCTGCGCCTGGTGGACACTCAGGTAGGTCTGTTGCTATCCAACGCCTTCCCATATACTAATCCACTTTGTGTTGCAGAAAAACATGCAGCAACAGCAGCAGGAATTGCTGCAGCTGCACAAGCACTCGCGGAATGGCAATGTCAAGCTACAGCAACCCATGGCCAATAATCATAATATACTGAACGGGAGTCTAACAGCAGCAGGAGACAGCTCCACTGCGGGACTACACACCAAGTACAAGCCGTATCTTAAGAAGGATAAGACGCTGCTGAAGAAGGTGCTGCTAGGCATGAAAACCAAGCGGCCGGAGCACGTGCAGACTGCACTAATCCGACGGTTTCTGCTAGAGTTAACCCAGAGCTTTATGATACCACTGGAGCGTTATATGGCCTCGCTAATGCCGCTGCAAAAGGACATAAGTCCGTTTAAATCGGCGCCTAATGCAAGCTCCTTTAAGCTGGACGATTTCCTGGCCACCCTGGAGACAGCTGGGCCACAGCTAACGTCACCGCTAAAGGGCGACTGGAAGGGTCTCTACAGACGCTTCATACGTTCACCCAATTTCCGTGGCTGGTACGAGTCCAGGCATCGAGAGCTGCAATTGACGCTGCAGGATTTGCAGCTACAGGCGCTGTCGGAGGCAAATCTGGAGCACTGGGCTCATGACAAGCAGGAGGTGGAAATAATTGATATGATACTCAAATTGAAACAAAAACTGAATCTCTACAGTGATAAGACACTGCTCGAGG